>VUQH01004250.1:3793-19365 GCA_015106775.1 Etroplus canarensis | reverse complement strand
TTTTTAGAGCTACAAGAGAATCTTTAATGATGAGTTTGTTTCTTAGCATCCTGTTAGTTTGTTAACCAGTCAGTGTTGACAGATTTAACGGCTTGTTTCCTTCAAGTATTTTGACTATTACTTGTTGTATTCAGTCAGATTTAGGCTAGTTTAGGCACCAATTAATTTCAGTTTTTATCTCAACGATGCTCTGTTTATACCTTGTTTACTGTTTGTGCATTTTTTTCATCCTAACAGTGTTTGGACAGTAAAGATCTCGATCTGGGTTATAAAGTCCAGAGTTTGGTAGATGTTGGAGATAACTGGAGGCTGCTGGGAGACCCCTACCAACAGAGTATTTACTAGTAAGTAGGAACCCTCAGCTAAGGTCTGATAAGTGTTCCAGTAGTCGGGTAACCTCACACACCGAAGTCTGCGTTTGATCCAGTTTGAGCATTACATGTGTGTAAGTACAGTGATTTAAAAAAAAAAAAAAAAAACCCACCACATCATAATCGGCCTCCTCTCTCCTCCGCAGTGGCCGCTTCTTCAACCTGCTGTGCATGATGGAGCACATTGACGTGGTGTTGAAGTGGTACAGATGGATCATTCCCTCAGTAAGTGCGTAATAAACCAGAAAGGGCAATTTAAATATATGTATGTAATACCTCAGTTATTAACTGCAGTGGGAACTTGACCACATCACCTAGATCTATTATCTGAGCAGTCAGTGGTGGTAAAACTGGTTTGTGAAGTATACACAGGAATCGTTTCATTTTGACATAAATAGGTTTCTATGGAAAAGTCAAAGTATCTATGAGGGTAGTGTGGTGGTGCGGTGGTTAGTGTTGTTGCCTCAGAGCAAGAGGGTCCACCAGCGGGCCAGCTTGGGCCCTTCTAAGTGGAGTTGGCCTGTTCTCCTTATACTTCTGTGGAGTTTGTACAAATACAGTAGCCAATACATTCGAGCAAAACAAAGTATCTAAGGCATTGTTTTACACATCTTAATCACATGAGTAGAACATGCACTTTATTGACATTAGTACTTGTCCACACCTCTTAACCACTGAATTCTGGTGTTTCATTCAGTCCCATTGCCACAGGTATATAAAATCAAGCGCCTAGCCATGCTCACGTAATTCAGTGTGATACTCTAATAGGATGCCTTTGTTGCAACAAGTCAGTTTGTGAACTTTCTTCACCCCTGGATATTTCACGATCAACTAAAGTGGTATTATTGCAGAGTGGAAGTGTTTAGGAACCACAGCAACTCAACCAGAAAGTAGCAGACCATGTAATGTTGCAGAGGTGGTTTGCTTAGTGTGTAAAAGTTAACAACTCTCTGCTGACTCAATAACTGCAGAGTTTGAAACCTCCTCTGGCATTAACATCAACACACTGCGTGCTGGGAGCTTCATGGCATGGGTTTCCATAGTCGAACAGCTGCATGCAAGCCTTAGATCACCAAGCACAATGCCAAATGGTGCATGGAGTGGACACTGGAGCAGTGGAAGCATTTTCTGTGGAGTGATAAATCATGCGTCTCTGTTTGACAGTCTGATGGATAACAGAACCTGCCTGATTCTGCTGGGGCCCCTTAGTTTCAGTGAAAGGAAATCTTAATGCTTCAGCTTACCAAGACATTTTGGACAAATCTATGCTTCCAACTTTGTGGCAACAGTTTGGGGAAGCCTCTTTTTTAGTTGGACTGTGCTGCAGTGCTTGGATGAGTATGGTGTGGAAGATTTTGTCATTGAAGAAGGTGCAGCAAAAGGGGGAAAAAGGATCAAGACAGGGACAAGACAAATCACACTTCGCCTTACTTTTGTTAATTAGCGGCATCATTTCTTATTTTCTGTTTGTAGTTGTACTACCCCAACCCTCAGGGAATGAGGGACCTGCTGCAGGCTCTGGACACAGACAACCGCCTGGACTTGCTGCCCTCTATATGGAAAGGTGGAGTCTAAGATAAATCACTTGCTGCATGTCTTTATGAACAGGAGATGATGTTCAAATTGTTAGAAAGCCCAGCTGTTTCCATAACAGGATGCCAAAGCCTGTCCTATTTGACCTGTCTTTCAGACATCAAGTCTCTCGGCCATGATAACAAGTCTGATCTGGTGGAGGAGCTGCTCAGCCTAATGGCCAGAGAGACACACAGTCCTGAGGTCAGTTTGAGGTCATTTGTAATCAGCTTTCCACCATTTGGAAAGTGTGAAGTATACAAGCTGATAAGGTCGACCTGAGCATGTTCATGAGCATGTTCATGAGCATACACATGTGCGTATGCCTGCAGGTTCAGGAGTCTTTTGCATCGTGTGCTCTGGATGTAAAAAGTGTGTTTGATGCAAAGCCTAGTCTGGAGTGGACCACCTCAGCCCTCTCACACATCACCACACTGCTGCTGCGAGCCGGCAAGACCCAGCAGGCCTGGTGAGAGCGATGGCTACAGTCTGTCTTTCAGTAGGACAGTTGTTACTTTATTCTGACTTCAGTGCAGTCTGACCTCACCTCATCTCTGCCTGCTTTTCACTGCAGGGAGATGCTGCAGCTCTTCAAATCCAAGAACAGAGTCCCTTCGTAAGTCTCATACAAACAGAAACTGTTCAGACTGGTCTCTTAGTGAGTAATGTCAGTTTAAGGCTTTGTATCACCAGAAAATGCTGGTATCTTACACAGAAAGTCCAACCTATGCATATGCGTTTGGATATTCTAAAAATAGTAATTACTTGTTATAAAGTTGAGTTTTTCTTATTAACACAAAGTGCCATTAGCCTCCCACAAGTTTGACGTAAGCAGTCTTGCTGGCTGAACTGTTTGTGACTCTGTGTTTCCTGTTGTTTCTCTCTAGCGAGAACCTCTTGAACAACTTTCTGTCAGTGTGTGACAGTGATGGCGCTCCCCAGAAAGCAGTGGAGCTGGTGCAGCTGTCTGCAGCCTTCTGCCTGCCAACAACATGGAAGCTGGCAAAGCGAGCACTGGCAGAGTTTGAACTGACTGAAGAGCAGAGGTGAGGAGTACGCATCTCTTACAGCGAGAGATCAGGCAATATAGTTCCAGTCAAAAGTTTACAGACACTCATCATGGACATGAAATATGTTCAGTCATTTTATTTAACTTTTCTGCAGCTGAATTATTGTACAAGACATATCTTTAGGATTTTAAAAAAGGTGAATAAGTTTTCATTTATATGAGGTTTTCTGCTATAAGCACAGGGACTAAATGTATATACACAGTGAACAGATACGTATTTCACACCTGTTATTTTGTTAAATGTCACTTAGCAAGTTGCACCTTGATCAGACTCCATTCATAGCCATCAAAAAGTCTGGTTAAGGTCAAGATTTTAGAGAGGCCATTCCAAAAGCTTAG
This sequence comes from Etroplus canarensis, assembly GCA_015106775.1. Taxonomy (NCBI): domain Eukaryota; kingdom Metazoa; phylum Chordata; class Actinopteri; order Cichliformes; family Cichlidae; genus Etroplus; species Etroplus canarensis. The sequence goes on along the minus strand of VUQH01004250.1, from coordinate 16,014 downwards.
TGTTAGCCTGTTTTATAACCACCTTTCATGTGTGTTTGGAGTCACTCTCCTGCTGAAATACGCAGTTCTTTTTAAGTTTCAGTAGCTGGTTGGAGGTTATGCTAAAGAATTCTGCGGAAGTCTGCCTCCTTAATTTTTTCTTCCACTGTGTCTAAAGCAGGGCTGTGAAACTCCCAGCCCGCGGGCCCGCCCCCTACTTCCGGTTGCTGATTTGATGACAAAAATATCATGTGATTCGGCTCTATTAAGTGCCACATCGCAATTATATAATTCAATGCGTCCAAATTTCATTATATAATTGTAATGTGGCCCTGTAAAGGGCCGAATTGCATCATATTTTTTACATCAAATCAGCAGCCAGAAGCAGGGGGCGGGGTCAGAAGCAGCCCGCAGGCCGGGAGTTTGACACCCCTGATCTAAAGTAACACTGACAGCCAAGCAGCTCCAGAGCATGATGCTACCACCTCTGTGCTCAGCATATGGTACAGTTTCTTCCTTGCCTTTACTCTTACAAGTATACCTGTAGTTAATGTGGCGAAAACCTCACTATTTGTCCCATCCGACCATAAAACTTTCCTCCTTTTCTTTGTCACTTTGCTCAGGCCAGTGAGTGCTGTGAAGCAAATCCTTTTTTATGTTGGCAAAGGGAAGCTCCTAGCTGTAGTCAAAAATGATCTCTAGCTCATATTTAAGAGGCCTTGGCCTTGACAGCATGGGACATTTTGGAACTTTAAGCACCACTGAATTAATCATTTAAGTAAGGATATGTATATTTTTCACCTTTTTGGTTTTTTTTTTTTGCTTTATTCAGAAAAGCCAAAATTAATTAAAACATGTGCACCAAATTCTTCTTACTCTAGAAAGTGTATCATATGCAATCATTCAGCTCGGTTGACAGAAATTATTGAAAACCCAGTACTGCCTTGACCATTTTCAGTGTTTGTAAACTTTTGAGCACAACCGTTCCTCATTCTTATCTGGGAAAGATGGTGACAGATGTGCCCACATACACAAATGATTACCAGTTACTATTGTAGGTGTGTACCCTTATTGTAGTTCATGGTTTATGCCCAAAACATGTCTGTATTCTGTTTAAGATATCAGCTAAAGTTGAACTAGGGCTGGAGGCACTTTGGTATAATACAAATTTGCACCACAAGATGGCGCAGCAAGTGAGCGTCGCCCTCATTTATCCAAGAAAGTTGGGAACATATTCCTGTTTACTGTACAAGATGAACTTCTTACAGAAATGAGGTAAAAATCCGCTGGTAAAACATTGCCTCCGGTGGTGGAAGTTTTAGTTAAAATTTGCAGAGGCTCATTACAAAATACCTTTTTTAAGAAGTGAAAAGTTCTTAAATTATAAAGCAGTTAAAGGCAAAACGAGCTGACATTTTTTTCTCCAATAAGCAGCAGGTAAAAATGTAACTACAACTATGACTGCAGCTAATGAAAAGGATCTCTATAGACTAATCTGCTCATGATCCCATATCCCCAAGATACTGATTAGCTGTATTTTAATGCAAAGATGTCATTTTTTTTAGCATTGGCAGCAGGACTCTTCTTTACCTCTAGGAGTCAGGCTAAAATTGAATAAAGATTTACAGTGTTCACATCTGTAGAAAGCTCTACCCATTTTATTGAGCTTGGACCAGTCATCAGACTCTTGTCTGTGGCATTCAGGGATGGCAGATGTGATGGATGAGCATATTAAAAGATCCATAGTTTTGATTCTGCACTGAGGGATAAAATAGAGGTTATTCTGCTTGAGCTAGTATTCTTTTTCTCTTACACACTGTAGAAAAGTCCTGCTCCTTCTGTTTAGTGTGAATGATTTTCTAGTATTTCTATGGACACCAGCAGTGCTGTTATTATTCCATGTTCACACATCGTATCTTGCCTCTCTGTCCCTTCCAGAGCCATTTTATCCGAACTAGAGACCGCGGGAGAGCCGTCTGACTGAATGAGACCTTTGTCAACCTCTTAAACAAATATTTGAACTCCACTGATACAAAAACCTCACAAATTCATATGCAGTCTGTATTTGCCTTGCTTGTCTGTGTATGTAAAATAAATACAATGTAAACCACTCCTTGTGTTTATTATGTAGTGACCAATAGAGGGCGCTGTTTCTCCTGATTTTCAGCTCCGCTTCCAGGAAAATCAGTTTCAGGCTGTCATAAAACCACGATTAAAAGTATGAGAAGAGCATCTTGAGCCCATAAAAGCTGCTTCTGGTTCTGAAAAACAACATGAGGTTGACTGTGAGAGAGACGGTTCACAAGCTGGGGGGGGAGGGTGCAGACACGAGTTTTCTCTCTGATAACAAAACGACTTCCTCAACTTACTGATAAGCTGCTTCCTTAATATGCTGCGTGTGTCATATTTTGGGATCTGGAATGTTGCTTTGGACATTTCAGCGTCTCTGCGCAGACGTCCAGGAGACTGCAAGAGAACGTCCACATGCTGAGATAGTGGCACGTCTGTAGAATCAGGTATGCAGGCTAAGGTTTTTCTGGCCTGCTTGTCTGAACAAGAGGTGCCGTTTGCCTGAAGCTTATTTTACCAATTCTAATATCACACCAGGCTTTTAAAACTCAACCAGAGCTGGCTTGAAGGCAGACTTTTTGAGAAAAATATGAATTAAACGACAACTTGGCACACTAAGAGTTTATTGCTTTAGTTTAATTCCATTAGTTTTAGCTGCAGTCAGAGGAAAACACGTGATGTCTGTACCTGTGTGCACGTAAGAGATGCTTAAGAACAAGCTTTTGGGTGTGTGCAAGCCTGCACAGGTGTGTGTATGTGTGTCAGTCAAAATGATTTTCCCTCAACCAATCACCAGCTGAGCTGGCCGCACAACCAAATAAGGACAAGTGGGCTAAAGCCAGAGAAGGTGGGGGTAGGGGCACTTCAATATGGGTGTGGCTGTGGGACAGACTATTGTTCTTGAGAGGACCTGCCTGAAACCACACACATCCTTGCAGGCTGTTTACTCGTTTCAGACCTTAAGTAAAGACACTCCCATGCACGCTCTCACACAGTTTTAGGTATTCCACACTTCTTATTTTGTCTTCCTGCAAAAGCAAATTTGAAAGATTTGGATGTACACGTGCACATTAACCTCAGTGTGAGGCTAACTGTAGGTGTAGTTAAGGGATAGTGATGCCCTGAGCTGGAGCAATAAGGAGTGGTGTAAAGTTACAACACCAGACAGTTTGATTTGCCTGGATGAAATGCTGACATGTAACCAAATAGTCTGTGTTCAGCAAGCTTGCAAAAAAAAACACCCTCCAACAGCATCAGTGGAAGTGGCCGCATTCTTTGCTCCCACTCGTCAACTGACTCATCGTGAGTGTACAGTGCTGTGGTGGAGGTCAGAGGTCAAACCTGTTCACAAACACAGGATGTGATGGAAGATCCTCTCAAGCTTTTAATACCTTCGTTTAGTCAGTGCGGGTTGTTGGGGTTTGTGATAAAATGACTGTTTTCTTCTTACTGCGAGGAGGAGGAGAGGCATTAGAAGCCAGGATAAAAAAAACAGGAGGAGGACGCAGAAAGCTGAAAGAGGATGACTGATGGCACACTGAGAAAGCAAGCGTTTGAAAGGTCAAACTGCATAAAGTGGCACTAATTTCTACCCGAGAGGAGACTGACGACCAGTAACGGGCAGCCGCTTCTGCCAATCCCCCACAGTGGAAAGAGCAAAAGATGAAAATTCCACAGACCTCAGGTCATACTGGTTTGAGGGCTGGCCTCGCAGTATTATTTTGTAGCAAACTAGAGCTTTTAGCCTCAAGAACAACATAAATGCCGTAATACTGCAGTCTGTTTTACACCTACCAGCACGAAACTGCAGCTGTTTAGAGCTGTGTTTAACTTCTGCCGTAGGCAGATGCAGGTGGCTGATGGATTAAATGAGTTTAGCATATGCATGACAGACAGAGCAGCAGCACTGTGATTGGGGTGCAGACTTCATTAAGCATCAGGCCACCTCTAGGTCTTACTTCTGGAGTCTGATTTAGGAATAATGACGAATATGAGGTCATTCCACGAGCCTTCTTGCCCTGAAGAGTTCAGTCGTCTTGACATCCTGAATTACAGCTTGGATTACAGGAAATAGCTCGCTTTCAAAAAAGGGGTTTTTATTTTATTTATTTTAAACTATTGCAACCAGGAAGTGTTTCGTGCTGGGCATTTCACAGATGAAAACTACTGTTAGAGGCACCTACTGTAGATACAGTAGTGCGGTACATCAAATTAGTTTCTTTTGTGATGTGTTTTTAATATAATGGTGCCACAATAGTGCTCTGGAGTCACCAGTTCATGACTCCTTGTGGTGATGCTTACCAAAGGAATAACTGTAAAGTGAATCTAATGTAACAAACTTGATTTGAAGAAAAAACCCTGCGGGGGAGATCAAACAATACTGATGATACACACAAAGACACACACTCATACTGCAATGCAACAAATGAGTACATAGCTCCCGTTTTTCATTTTTTAATATAACATGTTCAGTAATATTGTGATGTATTGTGGATGACTCTTAGAATACACTTTCTGGCAACTTTATTAGGTACATCTTGCTAGTACTGGGTTGGCTCCCCCTTTGTTAGTTCTTTGTGGTATACATTCAACAAGGGCACTTTGGTTGCAATGAGCAGACACAACCAACAACGGTCAAGACAACCTGCTGAAGTTCAAACTGACCATCAGAATGGGGAAGAATAATGATTTTGAATGCGGCGTGGTTGTTGGTGCCTGCCAGGCTGCTTAGAGTATTTCAGGACTTTCCCCACACAACCTTCTCTCAGGTTTGCAGAGAATGGTCTGAAAAATGAGCAAATATCCAGCGGGCAGCAAAAATGCCTCGCTAATTCCCGAAGTCAGATGAGGAATGGCCAGGCTGCGTCAAGCTGGTGGGAAGGTAACAGGAACTCACATAACCACTTATTAAAACCAAGGCGCGCAGAAGAGCATCTCTGAACGTGTCACGTGTTCAGGCCTGAAACAGATGGACGACAGCAGCAGAAGAGCCTACTGGGTGCCGCTCCAGCCAGCAAAGAAGTACAATTTGCACGGGCGCACCAAAGTTGGACAATGCAATATTGCTTACTCTATGTTAGGGTCAGAATTTGAGGTAAACAACATGAAAGCATGGATCCATCCTGCTGCTGGCGGTGGAGTGGTGCGGCACATGCTGGTCAACACCACAGCATACCTGAATAGTTTTGCTGACCGTATCCATCCCTTTGTGACCACAGTGTACACATCCTCTGATGGAGACAATGGAAAACCAGCGCTTGTTTACAGGCAAAACAGAAGATTTTGCTTTGATTTAGGTTTTCAGTCAAAGCCACATTCCAGTTATGTGAGTTTTATGACCCCTGCGTTATGGCACACTGACATTTACGGGATACTTGAATGCAACAATCCTTCACAGCACCTGTGAATTTCCTGTCATACAAAATGTCATAAGTTGCTTGGCTCATGGGTTTCAGGCTGTGAAGCCTCTTTTAAGCTGTGTTACCTCACACCCGTGTAGCACAGCTTAATGGTTTACCAACGTTTACTCTGATTAACACCCACCACAAAGAAACAGGCTGCATGGCATAGGCAGTCACCTAAAATATTTGGATGGATAAGAGAAGCACATTTTTACGCAGTGTGATCTTCTGTTCTGCGAATGTGTGTGTTTGGTTTGTGAGTCATAGAAGCATGTGTTTAAAGCATTCACCCCATCCTGCCAAAGCTGCACAATGCTCAGTCTGTCTGTCTGTCTTACTCTCCCCGTCTCCTGCTTGCCCATGCCTCTTTCCGTTTCCATTTCTTCCTGTCAGTGTCTCTCTCACACATTAGTAGAGGCCAAACAATAGTGAAATTGGCCGGCAGTTTATTTAGCTTGCTCACAGGCTATCAGTGTTATCACATGAGCTGGTCTGCAGCCTGCAGCCCAAAACCAAGGTTCTTCCGTGGCTGTGTTCACAAAATTCTCTGTGTGGTCTTTGTTTTCATACGTCATTCCAGTTGTGTTCATGGGTTGTATTTTGAAGCAATTTAGTATATACATATATTATTTTTCTGCTACAGCTCCATTACAAGCTACCAGAAACAAGAGCTGCATGTACTGAATTATTCAAAAACCTTTCTGTTTATTATCATTGCAAACCCTGCTGCTGCGCTCCGGCTTAACTGAGGTAATTAAAGACCCTGATCACCCACACAGGAGTTTTCACTTGCTGCCTGATTAGATTTCACTTTTTTTCTTAAATCTGTGCAGTCAGATCAGGTGGCAAACTGGTGCTGAGGAACAAAGCCAATGAGAAGAGGCAAAAACAGCAGTTCCTCTAGTGGCCACTGGAAGCAGATCCAAACTAGTAAATTCCCATAGACTTTTATGATGAAATGCCCAACTTTAAAGCACAAAAAGCATCTTTATGCCCTCACACAAAAGATGCTTTTGGCTTTTATTAATAGTTTCCCCCTTCATAACAACTTTAAAGTAATTTTTTTAGGCTTTATCCACTTGGATATTGGAGTCTGGGTGCCTGCTAGACTTCACCTAAATTGGACTTCTTTTTTGTCTTTGTGTTTTTAGTTCCTTTTGGAGCTTTTTAAAATGAATTATCTCTTGTTTGTAACAGTGATGGACAGGTTGCAGGAGTCACCAAGGATTCAAGTATTTATGTTCTGATCAGTAGTGAGAGTAGGGAGGAGGTGGAGGTATGAAGTGGAGAGAGGAGAAATTAAAGTCAGGAGAAACAAGACAGAATACATGTGTGTGAATGAGAGGAAGGCAGGTGGAATGGTGAAGATGCAAGGAGTAGAGTTAGTGAAGGTGGATGACTTCAGTTACCTGGGATCAACCATCCAAAGCAATGGACAGAGCACAAGAGAGATGAAGAAGAGAGTGCAGGCAGGGTGGAGTGGGTGGAGATGAGTATCAGGGGTGACTTGTGACAGAAGGATAGTAGCAAGAATCAAACAAGTTTACAAGATGGTAGTGAGACCTGCTACGATGTATGGTTTGGAGATGGTGGCACTGACGAAAAGACAAGAGGTGGTGCTGGAGGTGGTGGAGTTCCAGATAAGGTCTGACCAGTCATCCTGGTCAGACCCCCGAACCACATCAACTGACTCCTTTTGATATGGGGGCGTCACAGCACTGTGGAACTAAATCCATTTGGACTTTCAGACCCTCCACTCCCTCACAAATCTTATGTTGCTTATGACTAAACCTTTGCAGGGAATACCAGTTAAAATCCCACTGTTCTAAATTTAAATGGAACTTCTTACAAAAGACTAATCGACAGTTTTTAATAACTAATGAACTTCTAAAGTCACAAAAAAGTGAAAGCATTTGCCGGGTTCAGACTCTAAGAACAGAGGATTATCTGTTATTAGCACTAATTAGCACAGATGTGTGTCCGTTCTCACTGTTTTATATCGCAATTTAATAAACTAGAAAAGGACTCCTAGAGCGCAGACCTCCGCCAAACACGATCCAAGGCATGATCATCAAAGGCATTGTCATCATAGTGCCTTTGATGATCACGAATGCATACAGATATCTGATATCACTATTACTTCAATAGGTATTGCTTTCAGGATTTTTTATCGGCATGATCTCATCACCCAATTCTTCCCAAAATTTAATAATCTGTTCCATTAATGAAGCAGAATCCATAAAACATTTCAGCCAAATCCGTTCATAAGTTTTTGTTATTTTGCACACAGACAGACAGACAGACAGACAGACCAATGCCGACCAAAACATAACTTCCTCAGTAATAACTTTGTGTTTGATTTTTTTTTTGATTAATTATTTCTTTTCCAAACAATGGTGTCCCCTTGTACCGTAGTGGTTTACACATTTGCCTTATGAGAAACAGGTCCCTGGTTTGATTCCAGGTGGGTGGCACAAGCCCCCCTCACCATGGAGGGTCGCGTCAGGAAGGGCATCCAGCTTAAAACCTCTGTCAAATTACCAATGCTCCACCTTGGAGAGAATGCATAGGAGCAGCCGAAGGTGCATTTATTTTCAAAACAATCCTTTGATTAATTAATATTGAAAATTAACATTTGCTGATGTGGCAACAATGTGGCAAATGCAGAATGTACTATTACTGATACGGCTGTATTACCAGTGCGGACTTTTCATTTTTCTTTTCTCTTATTTTAGGTCTGCACCATGAGCAGTGGTGGAAAACATTTCTAGTTACTCTCTGCCATTCAGTGACATCATTGTCTAGTCCGCTTTTAAACCGTTAAAGACAAATCACACAGCTTTGTCCGGGGGAGACTTGTTCATGTGTTAAATGAAAACTTGACATAACCAGGCCGGGGCAACTACACCGCATTCTCCTTTACAATCAAGTTCGACTACATGCAGCTAAAGTGGTTGAGTACACAAATCAATGTGGTCTAATGCGGCGCTCATTAAACTATCCTAATGTAGGCTTACAAAAAAGAAAGACCAGTTTCAGTTTACTGCTGCTTCACCGTATACATATGAATGAAAACGCTCCCTGTGTTTCTCTGAAAAGAGGGTGGTAAACAGAGATGTGGCCTTCGGGAAAGTTCTTCCTGGGCTTCTGCCACAGTTCAGGAATTCTGGCAATTCTGACAAGATTCAGCACATCACTCCAGAAAAAGAGGGAGAGAGAGAGAGAGAGAGAGAGACGAGAGGAGAGGAGACAGAAGATAATAAAGAACAGGGGAAGGAAGGGAAGGTATGAGGAGAGGAGGAGGGAGGGAGAGAGGAGGCATTCCTGCATGTACAGACTGGCAGGAGCAGCAGAGCTCTGACAGTTTACACACAGTTACACACAGCGTTGCAAACTGTATCAGAAAATATAACAAACTGAAGCAGACTGCAATTTAAACACAATCTCTCTCACATGCTTGATGGTGATACTTTTTATAATTTGAGGCTGACGTGATGATTCAGTGTCTCACTGTAAAAACTTTTTGTTGTTTTTTCATTTTGGATTTAAACCACCCAAATAAAGAAACTATCCCCTGCAGTGACATTCCTGATTATAGTATCTTAGAGGTTATTTTTCATACTAAAGTTCCTCTAACATGAGAGTTAACCATGAGTTCAAATGAACACTTGCTCATAATGTTCATTCAGTGGCACATGGGTGTGGCAGACCTTAGAGAACAATTAGATATTAAACTGTATGAAACATTATTCAAAGATAAGATAACTGAAGTGCGTTAACAAATGGTTCATATACACTCACGGCCACTTTATTAGATACCTTGCTTGTGCTGGGTTGGACCCTCTTTTGCCTTTAGAAGTGCTTTAATTTTTAGAGCCATAAAAGCAACAAGGTGCTGGAAGCATTCCTCAGAGATTCTGATCTGTGTTAATATGCTGCAGATCTGTCAGCTGTACATGTATGATGGCAACCTCCCATCACACAATATCACAAAGTTGATCTGTTAGATTGAGAGCTCCTAACTGTTGATGCCATTTGAATACAGTGAACTCATTTTCATGTTCAGAAAACCAGTTTGATACGATTTGAGCGCATGACCCTGCTGGAAGCAATCGTCAGAAGATGGGTACCCTGTGGTCATAAAGGGCTGGACATGGTCAGCAATACTACTCAGGTAAGCTGTAATGTTGCCCACTATGTACAAAAAAATAAAACTATGCCCCACGCCATACGCAAGCTCCACCACCAGCCTGAACCACTTATACAAGGCGGGCTGGATCCATGCTTTCATGTTGTTGCTAAATTCTGACCGTACCATCCAAATGTTGCCTATTGTTGTTGAGACCAGGCAGCATTTTTCCAAACTTCTGTTGCCCAGTTTTGGTGAGCCCATGTGAATTATGGCCTCAGTTTCCTGTTCCCAACTGTCAGGAGTGGCACCTGGTGTGGTCTTCTGCTGCTGCAGCCCATCTGCTCCAAGGTTCAACATGTTGTGCATTCAGAGATGCTCTTCTGCATACCTTGGTTACAATGAGTGGTTATTTGAGTTACCGTTGCCTTCCTATCAGCTTAACAGACTGGCCTTTCTTCCATGACCATACATAGGACCTTAGAGATGCATCTGGCCCTTCATTTGATCCATCTACTTTTCGCCTCATTGGGACTGGTCTCAGTCAAAGGGTCAAGAAGCCATTCTTAAGGAAGGAAAACATAGATGTATGCCAAATTACACAAGAACTGGACTGAAAATCAGTGGCAACTGGTCCTATGGTGTGAAGATTACCAGTTTGAATTTTTTTTAGTTAAATCATATATATAGAGAGAAGGTCAGGAGAGCTGTCTATAAAACATGGTAGATGCTCTGTTATGGTCTGGAGCCGCATTTTCTAACCTTATAAAGCAAGATCCAATTAAAATGTTGGACATTCTCTCAAGATGTGGGAAAAGGGGACAAGTGTTAAAAATAATCTGCAGTCCACCTACTGTTACCCAGACTGTGACGTCTTACCCATACAATAAACCATGGGTGACAAAGGACATCAAAGCATTTAAGTAATTTCCCCCTGGGGATTAATAAAGTATTCTGATTCTGATTCACAGAAGCCTCATGAGAAGTGGTGTCAAACAGGGAGAAAAGGCTGAAGTAGGCCAGATAGTACAAGAACTGGACTGAAAATCGGTGGCCACAGGTGTTATAGGGTGACTAATCCAAATCAGAGCTTTTCGGTCTAATAGTGATCAATGTGTATGGAGAATGTTAAGAGCAAGGTACAACAGTGAGTGTCTACAGCCTTATGTACGTAAAACACAGTGGAGGCTCTGTCATGGCTGGGGGGGCTGCATTTCAGCCAGTGGTGTTGGGGATCTTGTCAAAACTGATGGAATTATAAACACAGAAAAGGGCAATCAGATCTTAATCCACCATGCATCATCTGGAAAGTGTCTGATTGCACATTATTGAAACAGTGTGGGCTCATCTTGACAGAGAATGGAACAAAAGGCAGCCAACATCCAAAGAAGATCTCTGGAATGTCCTGCAGGAAGCCTGGAGAAATATTCCTGGCATAAAGAAATGGCAAGAAAGCTTTCTTAAGAGAGTCCAGGCTGTACTGAAGAATAAAGGCGGTCATACCACATATGGACTTAGAATTGCACAAACTCTCTTGTTGCCTCATGTTCTGCATTTCCATGTATGTTTTCACACCTTGCAGTAAATCATTGCACCTTTTTCCTAATTTCTCAGCTCAAGACTTTTGCACAACACCGTATATTCTTGGGACATGTTGCTAGAAATATAAGGTATTGTTTCCAATGAAATGTTACGCGGGTGAAGATGTATTTTTTTCTCTTGATGAGTGCAGGAGGAGGGCTGGTCGAGGAAGGGGCGGAGAGGAGAGGGCGGAGCGGTTCCTCGCACCGGGCGGCGTCAGCGGCAGAAAACGGGACGGAGGAGCGGAGAGCGGCCGACAGAGGGATTCATTCCCCCCCTGGGTGATTCTACTGAATTCCTTCAGCCGACTTCAGGTAAGAGGACGGAGCGTTTCAGGGCGTTTTCTCCTGACTCATGACAGGAGGTCAGGACTTATCTGGTGTTCTTCCATCCAGTAAGAAATAACATCTTAAAGGGGATGCTATTCAGTAATGTATTGTGGGTTTCAGAGCTTATGGCATGCATACACGGTAGTTTAAATGCTGGAAGCACATTTTTACCACCTCAAAAAAATGCCATTAAATGTATCACTTTTTATTATTATTTCATGGTTTATATGGATACTGCTGATTGGCTCATCTGTATACACGTTTGCAGTATGTAGGCTGCAGTCCTTTGCAGCCTAATAAAGGCTAATAATAATAATAATAATAATAAAAGGATAATAATAATAATAATAATAATAATAATAATAATAATAATAATAATAATAATGGCTTTTTCTTCAAATAGAAGTGAAGGTGGCTTTTTTCTCTCAGGGAGTAGTGCTGGAGTGTGATTGGCAGGCTCTGCAGCAGCAGCAGCAGCAGCCATGTGAATGTGGTGATATGAAATGCATTGTCATACTGACCACACACACGTGTGTGTGTGTGTGTGTGTGTGTGTGTGTCAGCCACAGTCATGTGCATCTCTGCTGGTCTGACTCCGGGATCTGTTTCTGGAGATTCCAGATCTTCACAGTGTCCTCTGGTGCTGCAGATGTTTTTGCTGCTCAGTCAGTTTCACATCTCATAAATGAGATGCTATTTTTGACTCTCCTTCAGATGGTTAATTTTTTAAGA
>VUQH01004246.1:4562-21001 GCA_015106775.1 Etroplus canarensis | reverse complement strand
TGATCTGAGGTTAACTTGTGACTTCTGAGGCTGGTGACTCAGATGAACTTCTCCTCAGCAGCAGAGGTGACTCTTGGTCTTCCTTTCCTGGGGCGGTCCTCATTTGACCCAGTTTCATTGTAGCGCTTGATGGTTTTTGCAACTGCACTTGGGGACACATTCAAAGTTTTTGCAATTTTCCACACTGACTGACCTTCATTTCTTAAAGTAATGATGGACTGTTGTTTCTCTTTACTTAGCTGATTGGTTCTTGCCATAATATGAATTCTAACAGTTGTCAAATAGGGCTGTCAGCTGTGTACCAACCTGACTTCCGCACAACACAACTGATGGTCCCGACCCCATTAAGGCAAGAAATTCCCCAAATGAACCCTGACAAGGCACACCTGTGAAGTGAAAACCATTTCAGATGACTACCTCACGAAGCTCATCGAGAGAATGCCAAGAGTGTGCAAAGCAGTAATCAAAGCAAAGGGTGGCTATTTTGAAGAATCTAAAATATGAAACATGTTCTGAGTTATTTCACACTTTTTTCTTCACTGCATAATTCTATATGTGTTCATTCATAGTTTTGATGGCTTCAGTGAGAATCTACAATGTAAACAGTCATGAAAATAAAGAAAAAACATTAAAGGAGAAAGTGTGTTCAAACTTTTGACTGGTAGTGTACATATATATGGGGACAATTTGTATCAAGGACATGGCCTTATCAGCAGATGATAATGACAAATGAATATACAAAAAAGCAGTTCACAAGCATAGAGATTGATACATAAGAAAGAAAGCCTGAGAGAGAAGGGTTTTGTTTGTTTTCTATTACTGTTCATTTTCGTTATATGCCAAGTTTAGTTACGTTATTGTATGATGGAAACTCTAGTAAAGATATTGTTTAAGAATGTTATTTTAGCAGTAAAAAGGGCATAAGAAATAAGGGGACACACATAAAGACATGTACACACCTTGTGACAAGGAACCAGGCAAGCTCAGAGAAATCTGGAGATACCCTCATGTACGTTTTGATATGTGGCATGGCGTGACTCCTTCCTGTCGTATCTGCCTTCCAACGGCTGAAAGCAAACGTACACAAAAATCCACCGATCAGTTATGCAAAGCTCAATAGGTGTACAGAATGACCAGTTGTAGTAGAACTACTCAGGTATCCTAAATAGTAAAGAAAAAGCCTTGAACAAAATTAATCTGGTCCAGATCAAATGGCCAGTGGGTGAGCCACTGCAGTGTAAACCAGAGGTTAACCCAGCAAATCATAAACAGCCATCATTTCATGTAGTCTGTGGACCAGACGAATGATTTTGTTACTTGGGGATTATAATGAGGTTTACAGCGAGCTTACAGGTGATACAACCTCACAGCCATATTTAGATGTTCAGCTGTTCTTTAAAGGCTCGGTCATCCCAGCTACGTTCAAAAGTATTCTCCAAGCCAGGCGCTGTTACGTTAAGGCTATCTGTTCAGTATCAGATAATGTGCAAAATTTTGTTGCTTAGTTATAACTGCTTGAATGGGCAAGGTTGTCTGTCAGAAGCAAAACACTGTTATAACTCTGGTTGTGTGCTTGTGTTAGTTAATCACTGACTTTTAGTAGTCCTGAGATCTAAACTGGAACTGGCATAGCTGCTCAGTAGAAGGTCACCCACCTTATTAACCATATTCAAATCTCAACTAAAAACATACCTTTTCCATTTACTGTATAAGTTTCCGATTAGGCCCAAATTCAATGTTATATTTGCGTGTAGCATTGTCCACATCTGTTGATCATCAAACGTTGTGTTTAAGTGATTTTCATCAGTTTCCTGGTTTAATAATGTTTAATTGTTTTAAATGTTTTTTAAGCATTTTGGTCAGATAATTTGTCTTAATTTCTGCTGTCTTCAACACTTTACGTTACCATCTGTTGTATTTATGTGCTACAGTAATGATGATAAACTCAGATAATTAATTTATCCAACCCAACTGTTTATTTGAATTGAAATCAACTGCAGATTTTATATTTTCTCAATTTGTCATGAAATAATAATTGTACAGGCCTCATCTGGTCATTAAACTGCTGGTTAGTCAAGTGTCCCAATACTTTTGAGCCTCTGTAAATGGAGGACTATGTATAAAAACATACATTCACAAACAGATGATGTAGTACTGTTGTTAAACCCCCTGAATTAAATTACAAGATATATGTCATTTTCCGGCTGTTATCATTAAGGGTCGCCACAGCAGATCATCTGCCTCCATCTCACCCTATCCCTTGCATCCTCTTCCCTCTTCCCTTCTCTTTCCACACCAAACCTCTGCATGTCCTCCTTCACTACATCCATGAACCTTCTCTGGGGTCTTCCTCTTCTCCTGCCTGACAGGTACATTTTCAACATCCTTTGTCCAATATATCCACTATCCTTGACTTGAACATGTCCAAACCATCTCAGCCTTGCCTCTCTGACTTTGTCTCCAAACTTCTCAACAGGAGGTGTCCCGCTGATGCACTCATTTCTAATCCTGTCCATCCTGGTCACTCCCAGCGAAAATCTCAACATCTTCAGTTCTGCCACCTCCACCTCTGTCCCCTGTCTTTTTGTCAGTGCCACAGTCTCCAGACCATACATCATGGCAGGTCTCACAACCATCTTGTAAACCTTCCCTTTCACTCTTGCTGCTATCCTTCTGTCACAAAGACATTCATTTCCACTTACTCCACCCTGCCTGCATGCTCTTCTTAACCTCTCTTGTGCTCTGTCCGTTGCTTTGGATGGTTGATCCCAGGTATTTAAACTCATCCACCTTCACCACCTCTACTCCTTACATTTTCACCATTCCACCTGCCTCCCTCTCATTTATGTACATGTACTCTGTCTTGCTTCTACTGACTTTCATTCCTCTTCTTTCCAGTGCATACCTCCACTCTTTCACTACAGATCAGATGTCATCTGCGAACATCATAGGCCCCAGAGATTTCTGCCTGACCTCATCAAAAATGTATAAAAAATTGTACAAATAAATTGACCCTGAACGTATTTGTCAGTTATGTTGCATTTATTTACTGAGTTTTGCTGATTTCTGACCAACCTGAAATAGAGAGGTAATCTAAAAATTGGTTAAAACAAAAAAAAAAAAAAAGGACTGTGGTGATAGTAACCCAAAGGAAGTGACTGATTACTGGCATTCCCTAATAGTGGGACTGAAATTCACATTTGCGGAATGAACTTACTGAAAGTAAGAGTGAAGCCAGAGCTGTTTTTGAGCTGTCTGGATGCTGTAGGGAAGAGAGCCTCCAGCTGGAGGGCAAAAAGGTTTATATCACAACTTAATGCACAATAACAAAGACATTGCAAACAAATAAAATTCAGTGTTAGAATACCAGGCAAATTAAATCTCTAAAGTGGTGCCCAAATTAAACATATTATATTTTCACCCTCAGAATCCATGATTTTTACAATATTGACATTTCAAATGTAAGGAAAAGACTATTTACCTGGATATCCCTCTAAACTCATCCTCACATCTTCTACTGATGGATACAACTGCAAAAGAACACCCCATTAACTGCATGAAAACCTTAAAACCTCTAAAATCTTAAAGACAGGTTGTACATTTTGATGAACTGTGGTCAAAGATGGCAGCTACAGAAAAACAATAATGCCCAAGAAGAGAGAGTAATGCGAGCAAAAGCAATATCTCCTCAAAGTTTGTTAACATTAGAAACCACCAGACCAGTTAAGATTCTAGCAATAAGACCCTGAGTGTTTACATATGTAAAGTAATTTTTTCATTAAAACAATCATTCATGAGGCAGGCAGTATGAAACCCTGACTAAACTCAGTTATAGCAGTAGATGAAATCTCTTTTTAATCTGAACAAGCAAGAAGGAAACACTATATTTGTGCTGGAGAAACAGACCAAGTGCATTGGAGGGTCTGGGCGATGAAAGGATTTTCCTAATGTGGTCAGGGTATGCTGAAATTCCCCCGCCAGCCACTTGGACTTATCCAGTCCCATGGAGCCGATGCTGGAGAACTGACCAATCACTGGCCATCTTTCCTCTTCATGAATAGAGTCTGTGTGTTCATACAAGAGCTTAAGAGAAAATACAGAAGAGGAGGATATCCTGTCATGTGTGTTCAAACTCTTGGAAAACATTCAATATTTTAAGTGACATGAGATTAAAGTAACAACTTAAAGGTATTTTTCAGTTTGGTGGTTAGAGAGTTCTCCTAACTTATAACAAATAATAATAATGAATAGCAATACAAACTTTTGGGGATTTCTAAGGCCAAAATTAAAGGTTTTCTATTTCTAATAGCTTGTGTGTTGCGTTCCTGTAGCCTGTTGTCCAAAGTTTATCACAATTTTTTAAAACCAAATTAGAATTTTCAAATACAAAAGACAACATAAAACACAGAGCCTTAAATGGCTTTGAGATACTTTGCTAAAGAAAATCTTATGCTTGCTTCACACTGGGTGGTAAGAAAACACAGGATTGGTTTGTGTTTGTACAGAGTTCTGAGGATTTTAAAAGTCAGCAACTGCACAGTCACCTCTACAATACAAAAAATAATAAACACATAAAATAAAATTTACATTTTCAGTTCCAGACTATCCATGTTTTCATGGTGTTTAATGTCTGAGTTTCATTTTCCAAATTGCCCATGTCTTCCTTTATTTTGGCTGCTCCTGTTAGGGTTGCCACAGCGGATCATCTGCCTCAATCTCACCTTATCACTTGCACCCTCTTCCCTCATACAAAGCCTCTGCATGTTCTCCTTCACTACATCCATGAACTTCCTCTGTGGTCCTTTTCCTCTTGCCTGGCAGCTCCAACTTCAGCATCTTTTGTCCAGTTTATCCACTATCGCTCCTCTGTATATGTCCGAACCATCTCAACCTTGCCTCTCTGAATTTGTCTCCAAGCCACCATACAAAGTTTTTCCATCAGCAAACTTTCACTTTTTGGACGTCAGACTGTCACACAAAAATTTATGTCATCACTGTGGTGTGACATAGTGAAACTTAATCACCTGTAAGCAAATTTCAAGTTAAAAAGAAAATCTTTACCTTTCTCAGCCTCAGGTGGCCCCAGCGCTCCATGTCTGAACCTACGTATCTCCCTGGGGTGGAGCCAACTAAAAACACCCTGATTACAGAAAATAAGGTAAGAGTGAAGTATAAACCAAGTGTTACTGCATTTAATTAATAATTTACACATTCTTACTTCTCAAAAGTTTTCTCCCAAAAGTTGAGAAATTCTTTTGTTACAGCAGCCGAACTAAACAAATTAAATAAGTAGAACATGCATTCACCAGCCACTTTTTTATGTACACTTCACTAGTACTGGATTAGACCCCCTTTAGCAATGATAACTACCTTAATTCTTCATGACATAAATTTGACAAGGTGCTGGAAACATTCTTTGAGAGATTTTGGTCCATATTGGCATAATAGAATCGCACAGTTGCTGCATTCATTGTCAACAAGGCAGGATGGAGTCATGCTTTCATGTTCTTTGTTAAATTCAGGCCCTGCCATCCGAGTGTCGCAGCAGAAATCGAGACTTTTCAGACCAGGCAATGCATTAACAATCTTCTATTGTCCAATTTTATGGGGCCTGTGCAAACTGTAGCCTCATTTTCTTGGTCTTGGCAGACAAGAGTGGCTCCCACTGTCATCTTCTGCTGCTGTAGCCCATTTGCCTCAAGGTTTGACATGTTGTGCATTCAGAGATGCTCTTCTGCATACCTTGGTTGTAAAAAGCGGTTATTTGAGTCATTGTTGACTTTCTGTCAGATCAAAGAAGTCTCCAGTCTCCTCTGACGTCTCCCATCAACAAGGTGTTTTCACCCAGAGAACTGCCACTGATTGGATATTTTCTCTAAGCTAGACAGTCGTGCTAACAAGCACTTGAAAAGGTGTATCTAATGAAATGGTCGGTGACTATACCTCACTAAAATAGGATATAAAATGCCAACAAAAATATCATAATAAGGTAAAAGCTGTGTAAAAGAATTTACTCAATTTCATAGAAAAAATTATTTAATTTAAAAAAATAATAAAGTCAGTAAATAATTAAAAAACTTATGTAAGAAGTCAAACATAACATAGTATGGAGCAATAATTTCAAATCTATATGAAATACAATAAAAAACAATCAAAATAACATAATAATGAGAAATAAATCATAATAAAAGCTGAATATACTGCAATAAAGTTAATGTATTAAGTAAAAGATCTCAAAATTAATAGCAAAACACTAAATGCAGTAAAAAGCAACAATCCGGCAACCATCATAAATGGATTTTGTTTTGTGCCTCGTGTTTACCTTGTCTCCGACAAATCATGCTCTTTGATTCTCTGGATCCATTCTTCAAGTTCTGGTGCGCGGTACGATGCCAGATACTCCAGCAGGTCCCTCT
This sequence comes from Etroplus canarensis, assembly GCA_015106775.1. Lineage (NCBI taxonomy): Eukaryota > Metazoa > Chordata > Actinopteri > Cichliformes > Cichlidae > Etroplus > Etroplus canarensis. Next base: position 14,585 of record VUQH01004246.1, on the reverse strand, counting down.
TAAAGAAAGTGGGTGACTCACCGGCGGTCACACTGCTTCCCTTTGGTAACCGAGGAAACAGAGGACTCATCCACATCCTAGGTTGAGAACAGATTTAGTAGCCTTTCCACAATCTATCTTAACATGTATACTCAATGCAATCCTTTTGTAAAAATATCTCTACTTGTATAGTAACTCATAAGAAGTAGCACAGTCAAACCTGCAGACTTCAAACACTTCTTGGACTAGAAAGACACACTGAGTGGGCATCCAGTGTAAGGAAAGAAATCTTGATCTACACCAAAATTTAATTTACTCTTCCTTTGAACATACTCCACAACTCTACCAAGTTGCCTGAAATGTGGTTCAATAGTTTGTCATCATGATTACAGAGAATCAAACTGCAATAAACAAGAAAAAAATAAGCAATAAAACCTACCCTTGTGTTTTCTGGTACCAGTCAGCTCTGATAAGGTTAGAAGTTAGAATGATGACTCTGAAGCCTTCCTCATACCACAGCAACATCATTTTCCTGCAAATAAAAATGTCCTCCTTTATACAACAAGAACAATGTGTAAACTCCAAGGCCTGTAATATCTGTGATGTGAGTCACATAGTCCTACATATGCATTCATTACAAGTTTCAAGAGTTGATTCTGTTCATCTGGACGTAAAGTTTTCCGTGCTAGAAACGTTTCATCACTCATCCAAGTGACTTCTTCAGTCTTCTTCAGTGATGAAACATTTCTAGCACGGAAAACTTTACGTCCAGATGAACAGAATCAACTTTTGAGGTTTTACTACCTGGATGATTGAGCATGCATCAAGTCATTACAAGTTTGTACACTCACCAACCACTTCACTAGGTACACTCTGCTAATACTTGATTGGAATCCCTTTCAGAACTGCTCTAATTCCTTGTGGCATAGACTCAACAAGGTGTTCTCCTCAGAGATTTTGATCTTCTTGACCATGTGACATGGCAGCATGGAGTTTCTACCATGTCGATTGGTTGATCAGATATTCGCGTGAACAAGCAGTTCCATTCAATTCAATTTTATTCACAACACAAGTCACCTCAAGGCACTTCACACTGTAAGGTAAAGATCCCACAGTATTAGAGAGAAAACCCCAACAATCAGATGATCCCCTATGAGCAAGCACTTGGCGACTGTGGGAAAGAAGAACACCCTTTTAACAGGAAGAGACCTTCAGCAGTTGAATAGGTATATCAAATGAAGTGGTGTGTGTATATTCTGCTGTCTGGAGAAAGGAATTTAATATACTTTTTGACATGATAACAGCCAAAGTAACAAAATAGGATGCAAAATGTGTGACATGGTTATAGTTCTGTTAACAAAAAGAAATAAACTCTCCTGTAACACAGTTACACAAGTTTATAGATATCTATAAATTTAAAGAGGACTTTTTTTTCTCATTTCCATCTCAGATCCTCAGACTCTATTACAGTATCTCAGCATGACTTATAATTCAAAATAATCATTATTTGTCTTATATTGTATCTTGGTGCAGCCTCTCAGGCCATCATATGTATGTAAAAAGAAGTTTTAGCTCCTCCCCCTTTAAGACAGACTTCCTTCTGATTGGCATTCCCCCAAAAACAGAAGCTTTGAACAGTTGATGGGTGGGGCTTCTGTGCTCACAGCCAGAGCAGTGTGCTTGAGATGACTATATTAGAGACATCATCTTTCTATGACATTATACAGACCCATGAACAGGAAAAAACTGTCTAACATAGAGCATATATATTAGAATACATATAGCCAAAATTTCAAATAATGAAGTCAGCATGTATAGGCAATCCCTGTAAACTAAAGGTTCAGGCTTCAGACTGCCCTAAGCCCCCATTTCAGGCAGTTTTTTCTACTCTTGGATCTGCAAGATGTCAATTATAGGCAGTTTAAAATGTGGATGACAAAGGGGTGATAACAGCTTGATAATAACAGAGTTCTTTCAAAGCAAACATTTATGTTACAACTTTTAATTTACCACAGTAGGAAAAGCCAAGTCATTCCAGTGAACAAAACACCATACATGTGCTGCAGTCATTAAAATAGCTTCCATGCCAAGTCAACACACAGCTGTTTGTCCACCCCATATTCACAGCACTGACAGGGAATGAAAGCATTGTAATTTAAATCAACAACTGGGACCAGACTAAAACAGGGAGCATAAGCGTGATAAAGAGAAAAGCTTACGTGTGGTGAGTACCAAAAGCTATGTCCAGCTTGGCCTGTTAAAGCAAAAAAAAAACCATTGATTAAAAATAAACACATTAGTTTAACTTAAAGGGAAGTCCAGAGGGCACACAATATCAAGCATTTGTCTTGTTAAACAGCTGTTTCCTGTGGTGTTGAATCCGTACCTGACAGAAGCGCACATGTGGAAAAGGCTGAGCCTGCTGGAGCAGTCGGGCTTTGGCCTCCCTCTTATCTCCATGGACGATCAGAACTGGGCGATCCCTGAAAACACAAACTGAGCATTTAGTTTTCCCTACATCATTACCTTCCTTCACTTGGAGGCACTTTTTACTGCTGGTTGGACTGACTCATTTTATATCATCATATCTGTCACCCTGTTTTTCATTCCATCAAAGCTCTGTAATGTGGATGTCACTAGCCACTCTAATCTGAAAAATGTATATCTGTAAGTCATAATGTAATGATGACAAAGAAGAAGCAAAACTTACCTAAACTCTGGTGGGTACTGCTTCACCATCCAAGCAATGTCAAAGCAGTAGTTAAACTATAAAGAAAAAGAGTGGACCGGTATTAACAGCTAAAATTCCAAACTAAGTCTGTCAAGGTAATGTGAACAGCAGTCTACTGCCTGACCTGAAGGTGCTGCATGACAAGTAAAGGCATCAAATTCATCCTGAGGGGTCTTTACCATACTTTACTGCAACCCATCTGACAGTTGGTGAGTTATCTTATGACACTTTTCATCCTCATGGTGGCATTCAAGGGAAATTCAAGGGATCAGTCAAGTTATTGAGAATCACCCTTTGGAGAGGACATATGTAGTAAAAACTTAGAAACCAAAGGGACACTGTTTCACTGTGTTTGGCAGAAAGATCAAAACATTTTGAGGACAGTGACTGAAAGATTATTTCAAAGGAAATTCTAACACTCCCAGAGTTGTTTCTACTTGGTTTACACCCATAGAAGTACAAAAAATATGCATGAACTAGTCTTTTAAATGTCATTAAGATGATAACATTCAGTTTCAGTTTTAGTTAGGCTGTCCTCATCCATTGCAGGATGTAGCCCTCCACTTCTGACTTCCAGCTGAGCCTGTTGTTTGCCTTTCTTGTCCAGGTCTTTCCTTCCTTGGCTGTGATGTCATCTGTCCATCTCTTCCTTGGTCTTCCTCTTCATCTTTTTGTTGTTGGGTGCCATTCTGTTGTATAGATTGTCCACCTATTATCCCCGAGTCTAGCTACATGTCCTGCCCATTTCCATTTGAGTGTTGCCATTGTTGTTGGCACATCCAGTAGTTTGGTCTTTTCTCTAACTGTTTTGTTTGGGATGTGGTCTCAGAGTTATGTTCAGCATTTTTCTTTCCACTGCCCTCTGTGTTTTCCTTAATCTGTCCCTCTGTGTTTTCCTTAATCTGTCCATTGTTCTCTTTGTTAGTTTGACATCCATATGTTAGGTTTGGTAATATACATTGATTGAATACTTGTCTTTTCAAGTTTAGAGGCACTTCTTTATCTAACAATATCTCTCTCATTTTTCTGAAACTTGTCCGTGCTGCGCTTATCCTGCATATGACTTCTTCATTTAATGTCTCTTTAGGAGTGATCATTTGTCTTATGTATTTATAACTTAACTTGTTTGATTTCTTCATTTTCTAGCATTAGTTTCTTTCTTTGTTCTTGGTCTGTCATAAATTTAGATTTTCCTTTATGTATTTTTAGTCCGATCTTCTGGTTATTTTTATTGATAACGTGTAGTTGATGTTCCATGTCTTCCAAACTTCTGGTTAGAACTGCAACATCATCTGCAAATCTTAGCTCTGTCAATATCTCTCCATTTATGTTCAGTCCCTTGTCATTGAGTGTGGATTTCTTAAAGACTTCTTCCATGACTGCTGTGAATAGTTTCAGTGATACTGGATCTCCTTGACGTACCCCTCTTTTTACTGTGAATTCTTTTGATATAAGATTATCAAGATGTATCCTTACTGTGGCATCTGTGTAAATGTCTTCTAATATTTGGATGTAGTTTTTATTTATCCCTATTTTTCTCAGAGCTTCAAATATTGAGAAATGCCCTAACGAATCAAAACCTTTTTCACAGTCTATGTGTCTGACGAACAATGGCAGTTGGAATTCATTTGATTTTTCTATTATTTGGTTTATGGCTTGTAAGTGGTCAGTTGTTGAGTAGCCTCTTCTGTATCCAGCCTGTTCTCTGATAACATTACTTTAGAAAAAAAAACTCAGAGACCAAATGTTACACAATGGATAAGTCAAATGATTTCAAACCTTTCACCACAAAGAACAAGATACAGTCATGATAAAAATAATGTTTTCACAGAACTCTATGTAGTATGTGCTCATTACATTTGATAATCACTGCTCTTTCTGTACAATATTATTTGCACTTCGGCTAGATGCCAAAATTTCATTTCCTTGTTTGAGTTTTATACTTTTTCAAAGACAATACAGTTGAATCTAATCTAATCTAATCCTGCGAAAAATTACATACACCCTCACTGCTTCCATAAGAATTAAGAGAGTAAGTAGCAGCCAGGTGTTGCTTATCAACTGACCTTGATTAACTGATCATCAGCAAATGTGACCACGTCTAAAAAGTAGATATTGGGCAGTTTGTTAATGTAGACCATTCAGGTTTGTGTTAACATAATGCTACAATCTTCCCAGGAGTGGACGTCCCAGTAAATTCACCCCAAGATCAGAACACGGAATGCTCAGAGAAACTGCAAAAAACTGGGTGTACTTAGTTTTAAATTTTCATGTGACAAACAAAAAGTTTCTAACATGATTTGAGGTCCTTTTTGAGTTTTGTAGGGGATGGGGAGCTAACAAAAACCCAGGCAGAAGAGCTTGTTGTTGTAAACAATTTAGATTTTGTTTTTTCAGGAGTTAAATTTTTCTTTTGAGAAGCTGGATTGCCATGCATTAAATATGAGGAGTAGATTGTTGTATATTTGTTTGCTTGTTTAGGCATTGCTGCTTAAAATGTATAAAGACATTCTTGGTAAAAAAAACAAAAAAAACAAAATAAAACAAAATGCATATATGTAATTGTTTTCACTCACCTGAACAGATTCTTTTAGGGTGCCAAATAATGGAGAAAGGATATCTAGATAAAAGAAAAACATTTGGATTAATAGATTACACTAAAGCATTAAGTATTAGGAGGTGGGAGGTCCTGTGGAGGTTTCTATGGAGAAATCAGAAGTCAGAAACAGGGAAGCAACTGAAAATAGGGCCTTTACATAACCAGCTGAGCCACTAATGGCAAAGACCCCTCTAAGTTTTCTCGCTGCATTACTTGTAACCAATCTTTGATCTTCTTTTATTAGAGACTCCCTGAGTCTGGTTCTGCCAGGTGTTTATTCTGACGATCTATGATTTTTCTCCTCACTGTCAGCAAGTTATTGCTCAAAGGAGATTACTGAAAGCTCTTTACCCTACAATATAAAGTGAATTGAGATGACTATTGTTGTGAATTTGCACTATATACAGAAGAGGAACCCAAGACTCCACACAATGCATGAACAGCGTCAGTGTATGCAGAAGTATGTCGATCTGGATTAGTTTGTGATATTAAACAGTAAGACATTTTTAATTTATCCCATTTCAATATGATATGTATTTGAGGAGATGTGGCATCCAATTTTGCCAAATCTTCCCAAAATTCCTGGATCCAGATCTAGACCTGGACTCCAGATAGCAGTTACTTCGGCAGTTCTGAGCTCCAACCCCAGAAAAATTTTATGCAAACCTATCTATAACTTTTACAGTAGATCTTTAGTAGATGCTAAAGAACAGGCAAACCAAACCAATCGCATAACTTCTTTGACAAAGGTAATAAAACTGAAATGAAAATTTGAATTAAATTCTTATCACATTGATACAGTCCCTCCACCCAGCAGAACCACTGGTTAACTGCAGCAACTAAATACCTTGTTGACTTTTAGTTATTCATTTTCTCCAAACAGACTTTCCCCACTGGTTTCTGATTTCTTAATGGTTACCCTCCTCTTTACCAGTGACTTATGATTTGTTTTCTTCTTGAAATATAAAACTAAACTCACCCCTGATGTGCAGAGCTCCGCTGTTGTACTTCTTGTCCAGTCCTGTGACTTTGTTGAGGTAAAACCTGTAGGTGTCATTTAGGCGGGGGATGCAGGACTCAAAGAAGTCATCTGGCTCATCAATGTAGTATAATCGGCCGTGGGGACTTGGTGGACGCTCGTTCTCCACCTTTGCTTTCTTTGTTTTGGGGTTTGGAGGCACCTTTTTTGGTGAATCACTCAGACTCTTCCCCTTCACCCCTCCAGTATCTTCATCACTATCAGAGAGAGCCCAGCCTGTGCTGTCTGACACTTCTTTCTTCCGCTTTACAGTCAATGAAGGCTTGGTTTCATACTTCACTGGATTTAGCTGATTCTTAGAGGCTGACTGCCTGGCCTCAGAGCCGATGATGAGCAAGGACATGGGAGGACTGGCTGGCTCTGATTTCACCTCCGCAGGTGGTGCTGGAGAGGCAGACCTATGGGAGTTGTGACCGAACTGAGCAGGTCGACGGGACTCAGATGTTGCAGTCCCTGAAGGGGGAAGAGGCTCATCATCATCATCACTGCTGGAGATGGTCCACTTGCCGTGCTGACTGTCCTGAGACATACCTAACACATAGAAACAGAGACCATGAGTGAGTGAAGCCAAGAGTTAGTTACAGGGCATCCCATGTCAGGTCATTAAATTCCTCACCATCTCACATATGTCTCAAAAAGATAGTGGCGTCTTTGGATAATCTGGCTTCTTTTATAATTTTTTCTTGAGGGATCATTTTAAATTACTTGAGCTGGGTCCTTTACAGTTTTAGGGTAACTATCTGGTAACATGATCTATGAATATCAACTCTGAGGAGTTTAGCTCAAGTTAACACTGAATGGTGGCTGCTTGAAGTCAAAATATGGAGATCTCTGATATCCGACAGCAGATCTGGAGGCCTATTGAAACCACAATTTTTCAGGTAGGGGACTGATATTTTGTTTACAACTGCACATATAAAAAGGCACACACACTCACCAGCTACTTCATTTGATACACCTTGCTAGTACCAGTTTGGATCCCCTTTCAGAACTGCTTTAAATCTTCGTGGCATAAATTTGGTTCTGGAAACAATACTCACAGATTTTAATCCGTATTAACATAACAGCATCATACAGTTGCTGCAGATTTGTCAGATGCACATCCATGATTTCTCATTCCACCACATCCCAAAGCTGCTCTATTGAGTGAGAGCTGGTGACTACCAAGGCCATTTGATTAAAGTGAACTCACTGTCATGATGAAGATACCAGTATGAGATGGTCTGAGCTTAGAGCTGCTGAAAGCATCCATCAGATGCTTGAGTTGGTACCAAGAAAATTCGCCCACAGCATTACACCACAACCAGCCTCAACCACTGATACAAGGCAGGATGGATCCATACTTTTGTGAGGTTTACACCAAATTCTGACCCTACCATCCAAATGTTGCAGCAGAAATCAAGACTCATCAGACCAGGAACGTTTTTCCAATCTTTTGTTGTCCAATTTTGGTGAGCCCATGAGATGTGGAGCCTCTTTTTCCTGGTCTTAGCTAACAGGAGTGGCAGTTTTCAACTGCTGTAGCCCATCTGCTGCAAGGTTTGACGTCCTGTGTGTTCAGAGATTCTCTTCTGCACACCTTTGTTGTAACAAGTGGTTATTTGAGTCACCGTTGCCTTCCTATTAGACTGAAGCAATCTTATTCTCCTCTGACCTCTGGAATCACCAAGGCATAGCATCAAGCCCGCACAGCATCAACAATCATGCCGCATTCAAAGTCTCTTAAATCACCATTTCTTCCACATTCTGATGCTCGGTTTGAACTTCAGCAGGTCGTCTTGTCTACATGCTTAAATGCATGAGTTGCTGCCATGTGTCTAGTTAATTAGATAGCTGCCTTAACAAACAAGTGAAACAGTACCTAATAAAGTGGCCGGTGGGAGTGATACGCTTTAAAACATTTAAAATCAGGTGAAAAGGGGAACACATTTCCATCCAGATTCAGTGTCACATTCCCCAGCAGGTGTGACACCATGCACCAAATCTAAATAAACTTTTTTTTTAAGAAAGAGCATCTTTCTGTTAGTTTTACATCCAAAATCATCAAATTTACCCCCAGTATGAATCTCTGAAATAATCATATTTATGTTTTTTAAATGGAAATTATTTAAAAGAGTGGATTTTTACCCAGCCTTTTTAAACATATAAACTAATCTATGAAACTTGCAGTAATTACTTCAGGCCAAACAGCAGTGAATAACTACTGATCCTGAGGATGGTTTGCAGCTGAGGACTCAAATGAAAGATACTTTTTTTAGCAGACCTGCAAAATAACACGATTAGACTAAAAATGTGGCATTATCGATACACAAAGACAGGCAGCAGAGCTAGCAGGGTGGCAGTTGAAATCGTGCCGGCTGAATGCGTTTGCTTTACCAAATCAGATCAGCGAGCAGCGGCCGCAGGTGATTTCTGCTGTGAAAGAAGAAACTGTTTTGTTTTTTATCCACCGCTTTCAAACTTTATGCAGTACATGCACAAAGCAACCTCAAGCTGCAGGAGACGCACAAACAGTACGAGTCCGGGCGGAAACCTGCGCCTGTCCCTTTAGTTCCGCCGCAAAGAGTGAGTCCGGATGCAAACAGAGAGGCAGCTCACACGGGTTACTCGTTTTTTGTTTGTTTTCAATTCAGGGTGATTTAGTCTTTTAACATTTTTGTTAGAGCTCCTTTTTATTTGTAATGAGGATGGACAGGTTGACAGATGAGGAGTCTATGTGAACTATGAGAGCAGGGAGCAGGTGGAGGTATGCACTGGAGAGAAGAGGAATGAAAGCCAGGAGAAGCAAGGATACATGTGTGTGATGAGAGAGAGGCAGATTGAATGGTAAAAATGTAAGGAGTAGAGGTAGTGAAGGTGGATGAGTGTTAAGTACCTGGGATCAACCATCCAAAGCACAGACAGTGTATAAAAGAGGTGAAGAGAAGAGTGCAGGCAGGGTGGAGTGGGTGGAAATGAGTGTGTGACAGACAGATAGTAGCAGGAGTGAAATGGCAGTTTTACAAGATGGCAGTGAGACATACTGTGAGAAGGTGGCACTGACAAAAAGACAGGAGGCAGAGTTGAAGATGTTGAGATTTTTACCAGGAGTGACCAGGAATCAGAATCAGAATACTTTATTAATCCCCAGGGGGAAATTACTTAATCCTGACCATCCTATTACTTAGGATGGTCAGGATTAGAAATGACATCACAGGGACAGCTCAGGTTGAGGAGGGGAAGGGATAGTGGACATATTGGATAAAGAATGTTAAAGATGGAGCTGCCAGGCAGGAGGAAAAGAGGAAGACCACAGAGAAGGTTCATGGATGTAGTGAAAGAGGACATGCAGAGGGTTGGTGAGTGAAGAGGATGCAAGGCATAGGGTGAGATGGAGGTAGATGCAGCTTAAAAAAGAAGAAGGAGAACTGGATATTTCGCATTACTTTAAAAGACTATGAAGATTTACCAAGGCCACAGTGACACCTTCACAGTTTTTGTTTTGTCAGTAGGTATTATTATTTTATTAGGTATTTAAACACATCCACCTTCACTACCTCTGTTCCTTGCATCTTCACCATTCCACCTGTCTCCCTCTCATTCATACACATGTATTCTGTCTTGCTTCTCCTGCCTTTCATTCCTCTTCTCTCCAGTGCATACCTCCACCTCTCCAAGCTCTCCTCCACTTGCTTC
>VUQH01004244.1:0-13144 GCA_015106775.1 Etroplus canarensis | reverse complement strand
TTCCCACCCCCCCCCTTCCCCCCCCCCCCCCTACAGGTTTTGTGGCTGTGTGTTTATCTCACCTCCTATCCTTTTTTGGCTCCTTTTGTAATTACTGTGGCAACAAAATAACAGTGAGCAGTGAAGCTAACTGTTCTTTATAATGCGCTGCATGCACAAACGACCTGCAAGTTCACTTTTTTTTAACGGGAGGATGACCTTGTGCTGCACACATTCAGGTAAAGCCTACAGAGTTATAGCGTGCCCCCCAGTGTCTTTTCAGTATTGCATTGTCATTATGAAGACTGTCTTGCTGTAACTGAATAGACTGGCCAGCTGTGGTGCACTGAATGAGGACCCTGTACAATACCTCTGAGTTTACACGGCAGAATGAAGGTAATGGCACATTGTCCTGTTGTCGAATCTGCATCCTAAATTGCATGGGAGTGATGTTTATAGACTGTGCAGTTGGGTCTGAACAGCAGTTATTTTCATTGGGACAACAGTATTTGGCAGTAGTCACAGCTATTTACTTACTTATCATGGGGCAGACGGCATTTAATTGTCTGGTCAGTGAAGCACATTGTGCCTCTCTCCCTTGCTTTTTGCTCCCAGTGTTTCCTATTGAAAGAGACAGCAGTTATCTATTGTGGTACAGGCCTTGAACGCTTCATTTTATAGCCTTTCAGGACAGTGTGCAGTAAATGGTTTGATTAAGTTGCCATTTCTCGCTGCGCAGACTCGTCCATTTAATGACCTCCGGTTTTGCATGTGTAGCTTTCCTTTATAATAATTCATTTTGGTTATTGCAGTCCCTATATATTTAATTCACAAGGTGTGAGGTGGTATGTGCTGTCACACCATCAGGTTTCTTCCTCAAAGAGAAGTCAAATCGATATTCTGTTGCAGCTGAATGGCTTAGAATTGGTAATAAAAGCAGTTTGAATAGATGACACCCGAATTTTAATTGCAAGATAAGCTGTTTGTGTCTTTTAGATACATTTTACATTATTTAGCATAAAAGGCTAAGCTTTGTATTCCATGCCTCCCCCTAATATTGTACATTCTGAGTTAGAAAATACATCTTCTCCTGTGTAAGACTTGATGACTTCTCAGTCACGTTGGATGTCTGTGGGGAAATTGCAGGGCGCACATTCAAGTGATTAGAAGGAAATTTGTAGTTTTGAAGTCGCCCAGACACCGCCGCAGAAAAGAAATTGTAGCTCAGAGAAAATAGGAGCTTTTGGTCTGTTTGGTGACTTTTGCATTTCAACACGTTAGTTGGGACCCAGTGTAACACATCAAAACACCAAGATCACACAGCAACACAAACCGACTAACCAAAAGAGGCAGGAGCAGATGAACAACACTCTTGGTAGCACACGCCACTGAGCAGTATCAAAGCTCATATCTAAATCAATGGGGAGTCTGTGTACAGGCCTGTGAAAAACTGAGTACAACCCGTGATTGTGGAACCACCTTTCGCAGGAATAACTTGAAGTAATCATTTTTTTCTGTATGACTTTCGCAGTCTCTCACATCATTGTGGGAGAATTTTGGGTCACTCTGCTTTACGATGTTCGGTTCATTGAGGTTTGCAGGCATTAGTTTATGCACATCTCTCCTAAGGTCCCTCCACATAATTTCAGTGGGGTTGAGGTCTGGTTTTGACTGGGCCATTGCAGCATCTTGAGTCTTTTCGTTTTCAGCCATTCTGTTGGAGAATTACTGGTGCGCTTGGGATTGTTGTCCTGTTGCTTTAGCTGACTCTAGAATACTTTGGTATACAGAGGAATTTCTGGCTCAGTTCAATGACTGCAAGGTGCCCACAGCCTGTGGCAGCAAAATAAGCCCAAATCATCACCCCTCCACCACCATGCTTGGCAAAAAGACTGAACAAGCCATACTTGTTCAGTCTTTTTGTAATTGTACCAACTGAGCCCTTAGGGTCTGAAATGTAAGTTTTTGCACTTTCTCTGAGCATTTTGCAGTCTGACCTTTTGAGTGAATTTGCTGGGATGTCCACCCCTGGGTTGACTGTGACACTATGTGAACAAACACCTGAATGCTCCAGTCCAACAAGCTGCCAAAACTTCTGTTTTTATAGAGGCGCTCACACTGGCTGATCAAATAATTGGGGGCATTTGATTAGCAGCACTTAGCTGATGCTTATCCCCTTAAATTCCTGTGGAAGCAGTCATGTGCAGTCTCCTTTTCACATGACCGCTTCCGCTGAAGTAGCACAGCAGCTTCAATGATCATCTCTGGACTGAGATGTTAATGTCTACAGCTTTCCCCACCAAAACACCTGAACACATTCTGAGTAACCGTAAAGAAAAATGTTAACGATTATCACTTGAAGATATGGAAAAACACTGGCATTTGGCACTTTTCCACTCTTTACTGATCATTCAAAGCACATCTACTCTTACATTCCTACAGCTCTTTATTCTATGCACTTGATCTTCCTAACATCCATGGCCAATTTAGAATCACCAGTCAACCTAAGAAGAAGTTTGAGTAGCCTTTGGAAATCCACATAGGAGTGTAACAGCTTCACTCCCTCGCGGGGGAAAAAGCTGCCTGACAGCAGGTACAGTGGTAAAAATGTTCTAAAGATAGCATACACTGAAACTAAAATGGATTCTGAAAGATGTCAAATCTGTGTTGCTGCTGACCATGTCCATAGCAATACATTGCTTTAGTTTCCCCGCTGGCTGGTGCCCCTCTCTGTTTTGGGATGCTGACTGCCAACTATTGCAGGTAACACACTGACTGTGGAGCAGAACCTCATACCACCCCATTAAAAACTGAACTGTTCCCGGTGTAGCCCTAACAGTTTAATCAAAAGTAATTTTAACCACCTGAATAATGTGTCAGATGGTCTTGATAAGAAGGGGGGGGGGAGCTGCATTTGCTCCTGATTGAGGAAAAAGGACACTGTTGAAATTATATTTTTGCTCATTGTCCTGTTTCAATAAAAGTGCTTGTGAAAATGCCAGGATATATCTCATGGATCGCAATTCAACATAAAAATGTGAGGATATGACTCATCTATATGGCCCTACACACCTATATATATATATATATATATATATATATATAATTCAGTACAATGGGAATGAATAGGAACGAGTAAAATTGAATTCACCGGTATGGAGAGCCTTGGCAGTAAAGATGGTGTAAATGAAAGACCGCGGTATTGTTGTTTAATGAACACATTGCAATTCTACAACTGCTGACATTATAGTTTGCCAGAGGGGCTAACAAACGCTCAACATGGGAGTGTTTTGTTGCTGTGGAACGCATTCTGATAAGGTTATATTGAGAATACATTTTTCAGATTAACTGTCGCCTTTATGATCAGCTTCACCGAGAATTCATTTGAACTCGGTGGTGTTGTCAGTCAGTCCTTTTCAGAGTGGAGCTTTATTACACTTAGAGCTGCACTGTAGTTTGTATTCAGACACACAGCAGCATTCCGACAGAAGCTTGTTATGTATGGAGGACCGGGAGTGCTGCAGAAATCAAAATAAAGCATAAAAGAATTAAAGCAGTAATTTGACAGTAAAAAGAAAATTTTTATGATTCAAATGAAAAATGACTTTACAAATAACCAGTAAAGCAATCAGATATGTCTTTTTTTTTTTAACCTGCCGGAGAATAAGTCCACCAGAGCTTGTCTTTACCTTTTTTACATGCTGTAGGGTCATTTTTTTGAGAATTTCAACTTGCTATACATCAGTACCCCCTTTTATATCTCAAATTTTATTAATCTGCATATAATGATTCCATAGTAACTAAATAAATTGCTAAAATGTGCAATAAACCACAAAGAAATTGAAAATTGTTTTTACACATATTTTTCTTGACACAGAAATCTCACAGCTGTGTCCCTCAGAATTGTAAAAAAAAAAAAAGTTGCACAAAATCCTTTCAAACCACAAAAAAATTTGTTTTGAGTGTGTTCATAAGTTCTTTTCTGAGACGCACTCATTTTTATAAACTCTACCAAAAAACACAATTAAAATGCGTTTTGTGCAGAGTTTGCAAAAGTTTGCAGTCAAAGTTCTAAGTGTCCCAGGAACCTCTATGCAGAAAGACACAAAGTCAAACATTACTGTTGAAAGTGGAGCTGTGATTGGACTACACTTCAAAACTGTAATTACCAGGAAAATGGCATCACTTCCTGTTGTACTAGTGAGTGGTGCACATAAAACCACCTGATAGTTCAACTGACAATGTGATGACTTATATTCTAACATAGGAAGCGCTGTGAACAGCTGATCAGATCGATAAAACATCTGCATCTGGATCATAATGTTTTCGCTGTGTGTGCGCTTTTTGCTTGGTTTCTACAAACCGGTAAGTGGAAGGAAACGGCGCCGTGGGACACGCTGAATGTGTGATGTGGAAGTGTAGCTCCTCCAGTTTTATATGTAAAGAGAATTATTGCTTTGTCTTATTTGGTTGCAGTTCTGCTAACATTTAAAAATAAATATGCAAATGGGAGCCCTGGTACTCCCGTAGGTCCTAAGGGGTTAAAAAGCATTTTTGAATTCGGCATGAAAAAGATAATTTTCAAACTCCTTTTTGAAAACCATTTTCAAAAATGGCTTTAATGATTGATTCTGATTTCCGCAGCACTCCTGGTCCTCTGTGGTTACGACTTCACAGTAAGCAAATCGTCAGCAGGTACCACGCGTGCTGCTTGGATGGATATTTAACTGCTTCTTGCAGATTTGTCGGTTTTTAATTGCAGCCCTAATTTGTCAGTCCTTCAAATGAATCTGCTCGTGTTTTCATCTATCCTAGCTGACGAGTGGTCCTATTTGTCTAACAAGCTGTCTGGTCCCATTCTTCTGTTTTATTTGGCATTCGAGACCATTCAGTGAGGACTGGCTACAGGTGTGGATGTGATCAGTGGTAGCTGTGCAAGTTGTTGTCGACTCAGATATCAGCAAATCGTTTTGGAAAAGGTTAACTGCTCCTAGCAACCACTGTGTGGACTGAAAAAGCCGTCTGCTGATTGGCCAGGCTAACAATGTCAAGTTGAATGAATCAGCTGAAATGATGTGGCAATTCAGTCTCATTATCAGGCTATTCCAGCTTCCCGGGAAAATATTTGGGCTCATTTGGCCAGGGTTAGCTTACTGTAGTCAGGACTCTTTAGTGCCTTGTAGCTGACATAAAGTCTGTATGTATCCAGAGTGACCTTGTGTCTCAGAGTGGCTGAAATTGGCTGGAAGCTGCAAAGAGTTACAGACTCAAGTGTTGTTACCTTGTAGAGATCGGCTGTAATACCAACTCTAACATTTTCTTGGGAGTTTTAAAGTTAAATCAGTGATTCAAGGCTGGGCTTAAATGTTTTTGGGAGCTTTAATAACTAAATAAGATGCATGTAAAAAAAACCCTGCTCACGTTTCACACTCTAATCCTGAATTGTAAGAGCTGTATCATTGTCTGTAAAGTGCCTGCTTCTGCTATATAACACCTTCCCTTGGCAGACAGCTTTGTATTCATCCTCCAAAGGTGAATTGAATTAACAAGGTCATTCTGACATCCACTCTAAAGAGGCTGAAGACAGTCGAGTTTAAAGAAGGCATCAGATGTCAAAGAGGGCAGAAACAAATGCAGTGTGGAAAGAGAATTGTGGGCACAGTGTCACAGATTGATTTTCATCTCAGGATTATGAACTGCCGGCTAGCTGACTCCACTGGCCAGTGGTGGACATGTGGACAACAGCATGAGTCCATGACCCTAAAGGCCATATTTGAACTCCTGTTTTTTGCAACATTGCTCACTGAGCTTAGAGAAATCCTCTAATAGGATCCACCACTGTAATGGCGTGGTGATGTTTGCCTTGCCTTTTAAAACCTGCACCTTTGGTGGGTAATGTTCTTTCAAGGATGCTGGGCAGACTGCCTTGTCACGGCCTAATTCCTGTAAAGCGCCCCCGAGACCTCATGAATATGCACTACTGAAGAGTTAGGGTCAGTGCTTGTCAGTGCGGTCAACATCATACTGTATCTGAGCAAAACAACAGCAGGAAATGAACAGCGCTGCAGGGTTTCTCTCTTTTAGGTGTGCAGCTTATTTTCTTCATTAGTGATTTACCATCTCTACCCATCTATGCAATCTAAGAAGGAGGTTTGGGTGGAGGGGGACACGGGGTTGTTGATACAGGGAGGTCCCATTACATGATACTTGATACCATATTTGATACCATGGTTAGAAGAGGGGAAAAGCTTATTCCTGTATTTAGAAATAAAGGCAACAGCAGTACAGAAAACAATGCAGTACTAAAATTTATGCTGTCGTACTGCAACAAATGCACAATAATTGCTATCAATTGCAAACGTTTTAGCCTGTGGACCACAGCTGATTTCACAGCAGCCTGCAACACAATAGTAATGTGTATTTCATAATCAGATGAGCACGATAACACTCTGGATGTCGGTAATGTGAACTGAAACCTTCAGTTCTTCGAACAGATCTGGGTGCCGCTCTCTTTTAGGTGCTTCGCTGAAGTGAAAGCATTTCCTCCCTTGGTCTGAAAAGCATGATGGCACAGTTTACATTTCGCCTTTTGTGAAATCAGTTATCACCCCTTGGTAATCTGCAGTGAAAGCAAAGTACTTCGACTCCTGATTACATTTCTTATCGACGAGCCAAACAGAGGTTTTGCTGCAGCTGCACTAGTTGCTGCCTTCCACATGTAGTTTTTACTGCTGTGTTTGTGGCCATCATTCTTCTCATTCAGCGTGTAAGGATAGATAGGACACTTGTAGCTATGCACTGCCGCCGTCACTTCTGGAAGAACTGGAGCCTCAGCTATTTTCGGTAGTACTGATAATTCAGAAACAGCAGGTACTGTTGCGTTTTTAGAATTTTAGTATTTGAATGTATTGGTTCTGGTGACATCCATAGTCTGACTGGGAGTTAGGCCCAGACTAGAAGGTGGGTGTGGGGTGATTAGAGGCCCTGGCAGCAGAACACACAGAGGCAGAGAACGATGGAGAGCTGACAGCCTACCAAGACCTCGGTCATAAACCACAGAGAGCAGTCCAGGTGAGAACCTCTGCGATCCAGAGACCATTATGACTCTTTCATAGGTCACCTACAGAAACCTTTTAGGACTTCTTGATAGATCTTGTTGGCCTAAAGGTCTCTTCTCGTAATCTTGGCCTGGGCTGCACTAAACTGAGGGAATTCGGTCAATTTGGGCAAATCTCGCTGCTTTAAACCAGAGGGCTGTGCTTCATCAAGACAAAACGAGTCCTTTTGTAGAGAAAATGTTTTCATCATAGCTGGAAGCTAACGTCGTAATTGAAATTAAAATCCAATTAATAACCAGCCCGGTGGAGGAGCCAGAGCTTTTGTAGGGTGATTAAAATTAAGGATGGCATGCCAGACTTTTAAAACCCCTCTTTGGTGAATTCCCCAACCCGGTGAGAGGGAATTTCTGGAGTAGTTTGTAGCTTATCAAGGACCAATGAGTTAATGACGTGGTGAGGCGTCTGTCCACCTGCCCGTTCACAATTAAGAGATTCACTGTTCCTCATACAGTACTGGTCAGAATTTAATCGAATTTGCACAAAATGATCCCCTAATGCCTCTTCATGTAAATTACAGTCAAGGTTAAGGTTGCATTTGTTGTTTTTATGGGAGCGTTTCCATTTTCACGAGAATCTCTGTTCCAAGGAGTATTGGTCTGGCTTGTAGTCTGCGTAAAATGTCTGCACGTGCCCCGCTGCTGTAAATGATGTCATTAGGTTTTTTCACGGCATAATAATCTCCATAGGATCTCCACAGTACGTGAGAGATTCCTGGTTCGAGCCCAGGTGGAAATACAAACCCCTTCCACAATAGGGGGATTGCATCAGGAAGGGCATCTGGTATAAAATCCTTGCCAAATTAAATATGGGGTTTCATCTGCTTTTGCTGTTGTTGGGGAACTACAAGAAGGCATCCAGAGGTGCTTTCTCAGGTCAAACAAGAACTAGGGCCACGCTCCTGGATATGACGACTGGAGCCGTCTTGACTTCTCGGCGCATCTTAATTCTCATTGGTTTGTGTAATACAGCCAACCAGTGACAAGAAAACGTCACTGTGTTTCTGCACTTCGCACATTACGATAACCTGTGAACTGTCGGGGACAAGAGCCGGATGAGCAACTATGTCGCTGACATTCTGGTCTGCTGTAGTAAAAGCTGAACAGTGAGTGTCAGGATCTGTTTTGTTTATTTTTTTAATCTAAAAATATTACTTTTCACGCATAGTGGTGAACGCACAGACCAAGACGTGCATTTTAGCGTCTCTCAGTTCAAGTTTTAATCCCATTCCCATCACTTTCATGAGGATTCTTTCCAGAAGGAGCAGACGGCGGTTTCACCGCCCCAAAAGTCAGCCATCACAAACAGATGAAGCTACATGTGTATTTGCACTGTAACCTCAGGAAGTAGCTACCTATTGTTTCCACATGAGCATTGAAATCCACTGTTCTTTGATTTCATTAGGCTAATCTCATAGCCTGTCTGCCTTCCGGCCCATTTCACACTGCTCTCTAATTTGAAATTGCTGCTCGTCTCAAATGGAAAGTCACAACTCCTGCGGCTTCGCGCTTCAGTGCGCCGGGCTTTTG
The DNA here is from genome assembly GCA_015106775.1 of Etroplus canarensis. NCBI lineage: Eukaryota > Metazoa > Chordata > Actinopteri > Cichliformes > Cichlidae > Etroplus > Etroplus canarensis. The sequence goes on along the minus strand of VUQH01004244.1, from coordinate 4,521 downwards.
AATGGAGGTTGTCTGTAGGGGAAAGATTGTTTTGATCAGGCTGCCTTTAAGCTTTTCACACTGATCTGCAAAAGCAGAACTCTATATCTTTATAACGGGACTTATTCCATTTTCAAAAGGTCTGAGCTGTAGGTGCTCGCAGTCAGCAGCGCATGGATAAATTATTCACTTAGAAAAATGTTGAACTGTTAATGGAGCATGTCCTTCTGCCGAACATTGTTCAGAAACTGTTGCTTGTACAGAAATGCTGATTTGTGCCTCAGTGCTGTAATTGTACAGGGAAAAACAACCCAAAAGCACATTGTTTTTTAATTTTTTTTTTAATTAGTAGGGTTTGGCTATGGATGTGGCCATTTTAAGGATTTCATCCGGAAACCAAGTATTGATGGTTTCAACTATGATAAAGTTGAATTAGGCTGATCTGTTTTCAGAGGCAAAACTTCCAGTTTTTGTTTCCACATGGAAACAATGTCTTGTCTCTAAAAAAAAAAAAAAAAAAAGAAAGGGGGAAAGTGTTTACCACAGATTAATAATGTGTTTGTGGAGGAGTTAGTTAAGTGTATTTATGTGCATGCATGAGAGTGCCACGCAAGGAAGTGCCTGCACTTTCTTAAGCGTATTATCAAGTAACACTGATTCTCTTCTGCAAGTGTTTTGCTTGTCAAGTTTTTGGGAAACCTACCTGAGTGATATCATCAGCTGTATCTTTAGTGAGGTCCTCATCCTGCAGTCGAACTCTACCTCTAAAAGCACTTTGAGTGCTTTTTAGTTAAGAGTAGAAAAGCGCTATATAAGCACCAATCCATTTACCATTTGCCTTCATCGTCTTGAATTGTACCTCAAAGTGCTGTGTTGCATTTCGGTGAGCTTGGTGTAGCGGCGCATCAACCGGCTCTACACTGCTGCAGGTTTTGGTTGGAGCGACCCTCCAGCTCACAGAGGAGCTCCGGTGCAGAAGAACTACTACTGCAGTCTTGGGATGCCACAATAACTGATTCTTCCCATACCAAAAATTTGTTTTGGTGCCATTAGTACTGCATCAACACGTGACAGGGGAAGCGTACACCCACGAGTGCTCTAGTGTACCTAGAAAGGTGCCGACAAACACAGGACGATCTACACATGCCACACTGAAAACTGCAGAGGGAAGATGGAAACTAATGCTGCTGCTGCTGCAGTAGCATCACCCGGCTCCTCGATTAAAAATGGCAGTTGGGAGGTGGGTATAAAAGTTCTTTACTTTGAAGTCAAATTTCAAGGCACTAATTGATTTGCAGAAAGCAATATGAAAAAGATGCTGTCGTACTTGTCAGACCAAAGACAGAATTACATCAAATTTAGCACAAAAACTACAACATCCAAAGTATTATCCTTACATTATCCTGAAATGCATGTTATCTTTTGGCTTGGACCAGCTGGCATTGTTGTTGCGAAATCAGTTGTTTTCCACAGGCTAACATGTTTGCAGTGGCTAATGCTGTTATATATATATATATATATATACAGTGGATACAGAAAGTGAACTCGCCTCTGTTAAAATACCAGGTTTTATTCATGTAAAAAAAAATTAGAGCATGATAAATCATTTCAAAACTGTCCACCTTCAGTGTGCCATATAACCTGTACAACTCAACTGAATTAGGGGGAATATGAAGTGTGAACACTCTAAAACTCTTAAACTTATACTTTGTTGAAACATCTTTCGCTTTAATTGCAGCCTTCAGTCTTTTTGGGTAGGAGTCTGTCAGCTTGTGTACTCAGTGGATTACAGATGCATATTGTCGACCATGCTTACTTGCCAATGTGAGGTCTACCCTGTTGTCTAAATATGGCCACTTTATTTAAAAAAATAAATAAATGAGCAACAGCATGATGGCAAATTGCACAAGGTTATACTCTGTGTCAAAATGATCAGTCACAGTGGTAGCCAAGGCCATGTTTCATTAAGGGTCAGTACAAGATAAATAGTTTTTTTTTTTTAAAAGGGTGAGTCATGTAGATTTGCATAATGGGTTCCTTTTAACTTAAACTGGGTTGACTTTCTTCTTTTAGCTGCCAGTTTGGAACAGAACTTTTTAACCAGCCAGTCATTCAACCGCGAGCCCTTTCCTGCTCAGTGACAAAAATGCGAGTTGTGTCTAAATTATGGGCCCACTTTCCTTGTGGAGCACCACACATCTTATGTATGGTTAGTTACACACAATAGCTTTTCAATATCATGCATCTGCCCCACACAGTCGGCACAGCCAGCGATGAATGGAAAATTTGCAAAGCTGCTGCCGAGAACAGATTTGAAAGGAGATGAATGACTAAACAGGTGTGGTACAGAGATGAGACGATGGTTTGCTTTAACACAGAAAAGCCTCTCCTCTCGAGCTTGATAAACCCAAATGTAGCTCACTTCACAGTACAGGGCGTTATGAAGGGAAGGGCCATTGTTTTTACTGGAGACAGCATTCTCTGAAACAGCTGTGAGAGTGAAAGCAGCGCCCGCCACCTGCCAGGTTTACGATCCAGAGTTCAGCTTTGGGCTCAGGGAGGCCTGACCTCGGAGGGAGGGTCTGGAGACCTTCTAGCAGAAAGGAGGTGGACCTTTTCAATCCACATGTCCACCATGCAGACATGAGGACTGAACCAAGGTTATTATAGCTAACTAAAACAAAAGAAGAAAAAACATTTTAGTTAACTGAAATAAAAACTGAAACCAGAATTATAAAAATGAACACTAAAGCAATATTGTGTAGTCACAAAACTAACTAATGTAAAATAAAAATATACATAGTTCCCTTAATTATATTCTTTGTCACTTGACAAATACCATCAGTATTATTATAATTAAGAAAACTGAAACTAACACTGAAACTAATAAAAACTAAAGTAAAACAATTTCAAACAATAAAAACTAAACTGAAGCTGGCAAAGCCGCTCTGGCAGCTAACTGAAACAAAACGGAATTAAAAAAACTGAAGCTCAAAACAAAATAAAAATAAAAACTAATAAGAAAAACAACAATAATAACTCTGGACTGAACCCATGTTGACACAGATCATCGTGTCAAAATGGAAATTCATGATGCTCTTCCTAATTTTTAAGTATTTTCTCAGTGATTTATTTCTTAACAATATTGGAGACTTGAAGGCGTGTCCTCGTAGTGTGATGGTTTACAAAATCACCTTACAAGCAGGAGATCTCTGGTTCGATTCCAGGTGGGGGGACACACACCCCTCTCATCATAGACTGTTTTGTCATGAAGGGCATCCAGTGTAAAACCTCTGCCAAATTGTGGATTCATCCGCTGTGGCAACCCCTTGGGGAGAATACAAGGGAGCAGCTGAAGTTATATGTGTGCAGATCATGGAAAAACAACTTTGTGCCTGATGAGCACTTAACCCAAGCTAATTAATTATGGTTGTCAGTCCTGAAGAGTGACTGCATGAATAGCTGGCTGCAAACTGAAGTATGTCATCAGCATGGTCTGTCTCAAGAGAGTTGCTTGGCCACAAGACTTCAAAGGAAAGACAAACACATCAAAGTATGTAAAGCTTGCCCTTTTTCAGTGAACCCACACTGCTTTCTTTCTCTCACTGCAACTCAGGGTGGGGACTGAACTTGAAAAGTCCTTAATTCTGATTCTGATTCTGAATTCAAGGAAACGTGATAGAGATGGCACAGATGTTTCATGATCAACTTGATGTAATGTTTCATGTCTCTTATGCATTTTTAATTGATTGATTACTTGGACTTTGTTTTTAATCACTGAATAATTACCTGTTGTGCCAGTCTTGATCAAACATTGAGCATTTAGGGATAAAGAATGCCAAAGAGTGATCAGTTTCAGCTATGGCTAAGAGAAAGATCTTAATGAAAAGATCAGTTTAAGCCAAAGCCATTCTCAAAACAAGTCTTGACAGTCGACAGTCATGCTTCAACGCTTTTGGGCACTTGTTTGGGCTGTTATGTTGAAGCGTCATCTAAATTAACTTTAATTTTAATGGTTACTGCCAAATGAAGACTGCATGTGGAGCATCCCTAATCAAAGCTGGCAAGTACTGCTTTGAAAGTTTGCCCGAAAGTTATACTTCTACCACCATCTTTGGTGTTGTTGAATTCTCCCATAGACACAAATACACTAAACGTCTTCAGGAAAGGTGAATGCAGCAAGCAATTTGCACCACTGCTAAGTAGGTAGTCATCTCGTCTCGTTGTCTACCTCTTTTCCGGGGGTCCGGGTCGCGGGGGCAGCAGTTCGAGCAGAGAAGCCCAGACTTTCGTCTCCCCAGCTACCTCCTCCAACTCTTCAGGGGGGACACCCAGGCGCTCCCAGGCCAGCTGGGAGACATAGTCTCTCCAGCGTGTCCTGGGTCTTCCCCGGGGTCTCCTCCCAGAGGAACGTGCCCGAAACACCTCCAGTGAGAGGCGTCCAGGGGGCATCCTGATCAGATGCCCGAACCACCTCAACTGGTTCCTTTCGATGTGGAGAAGCAGTGGCTCTACTCTGAGCCCCTCCCGGATGACTGAGTT
>VUQH01004243.1:28630-44726 GCA_015106775.1 Etroplus canarensis | reverse complement strand
TTCCCTTCCCTCCAGAATTGTGTAGATGTCCTTGTTTAATTGTTAATGCACTGGAGCTTAGTGTTACAATCTGAGGTTACCTTTGGAACTTCCCAGGAAGTTCAGGCCCAAACCTGTTGCGTCTTCATGTTTTTTTGCTATAGTTAACGGGTAATGTGTTTTGCTTTTCAGTGCCTTATATTATGAATTAAGTGAAACAGTTTCAGGGTTGATGGATGGCGAATTATTTCTTGTTACTTGTAGTAATTCTACACAGATGGCCTAATCAACACTCAGTGGCTGCAGACAAAAATCCCTGAAATGTTGTCTCTGCTGGATAAACTAGTTATCTAACCTTCTCTTATTACTGGAACTCAGGAGGATTTTGAGACCTTTTTAAAAGAAGGAACAAGACAAAAACAGAGCGCTCTCTTATCAGGTTGTTTGCTTTCTCAAATTGCCATCAAAGTGTTTGAATATTCGAGGGATACTGTTGAAGTTTTTAAAAGACAATGGAAACCAGAGGGAGTTTTGATGCTGACTGATGTCAAAGCCTAAAATAAGCTCTGTACTTAGAGTACCAGAATTAGATCTGTTATTAATAGGAACTACTAAGAAATTTGCACAACACACACACGCTCAAACACATTTATTTCCCATGTGTGACCACTCCCATCATGGTCAAACCTGGGAGGGCCAGCAGGACTGAGGAAAGGATATGAATGAACGCCCTGCCATAAAACAATAAGCTGTGTTGAAACAGGGATGAAACTAAGCTTAAAAGCGATACACCCAGTGCGGAAGTTTTGGTGCTGTCAGTAGTGACTCATAGCAAACACCAGAGTACGTCGACTCGCTAAGGCTCACGTTAGATGTGGCTTAATCTTGAGAATGCAAACGTCACAAAAGGGCTTTTTTTTTTTTTTTCCCCCTCAGGTAGTTTTTTTTTTTGTTGAAGTACACACACACACACTTAGACACATTCACACAGTTGAAATGATGCAATGGTTTCTAACAGATTTCCGTGGCTGAGGTCTTGACAAATAAACTTTCATTTAACTTGCGGAAAAGTGAAACCACCACAACAAAGCATGGCCTTCTTTCGTTTCCCTTCAGGAAAATAAAAGGGCTCGTTATTTCTAAAATCTGGTGCTACTGAACACATTTACCCGCCAGACATTTTCTGTACACATAAAGTTTTAGGTTCTCTCATTGTCTTGAAGCCATCATGTGCTTGGTAGCCCCAGTGCTCACCAGAGCTGTGCCTCCCTATGTTTTATTGCACCATGCTATTACAGCTTATCTTAATGTTAGTTATTCACCCTGAAACCTTAATTCCAGAGAGAAATGTCATCTTTGCAATGACTCCCAGAGTGATCCCGCTGTAATTTAGGTAATTTTAGACTTCAGTATCTTTCCTGGTTTCCATAACGATTTGATTGCACCACACAACATAGGGGACCTATTAGGTTGAGATGCACAAGCGCAGCAGGATGTGTGTGTCCATGTGTAGTCATTTGTGCCAGCTCGTGTGTTTTAATGTGCCATTTAGGCAAATGTGTTACCACCAGGGAAATATTATTTAGAAGTATAGTTAAAGTTTAGAAAGCAGCTCTACTGCTGGTGTGATTTTCTGCCGAGCATGTGGCAGACAGAAGGATTAAAAAAATGCTGGTGTGTCTGTGTTGTCAGTTCCTTCGCTGCCTTCAGGAACTGAAATGTTAGCACCTCTCAGTTATCTGATGGCAGTTTTCTCTTCTTTGCACATGCTCTCTGTAACTTTGTATTCATATTTTTTTTGACTGGCAGGAGCATACCTGGTGCCCTATCTCATCCTGCTTGTATTGATTGGCATCCCGCTGTTCTTCCTGGAGCTCGCAGTGGGACAGCGGATCCGCAGGGGCAGCATCGGCGTGTGGAACTACATCAGCCCTCGGCTGGGGGGCATCGGCTTTGCCAGCTGTGTGGTGAGTTAGACGCAGGAATTGTATCTGTTGGAAAATTATAATGTCAAGGTTAAAATTGACAGTAAACATTAGGCCAACAAAGTGGTTGTAAAACTGTGCCCCAGTGGTGGGCTATGAATCCGCTGCAGGCGGGGAAAATATGGAGAGAAAATGATGGGGTCTATCAGATTAACTTTAGCAGCTTCTGAAGTGGGGCATGTCAGGGAAAATTCGGGAATCAGTGCAATAATGGAAAAAAATAAATACAGAAGTAAATCATATAGACACCACTTAGATTTAACTAAACAGCTATGTAAGAGCCTTCCATGGGATCATAACTGCAGCCATTAATATGGTTCAGCTTGCAACAGACTATTTAAGCCTAACTGATGCAGTGAGTAGCTTTTCATTTCCCAAACAACTGTGTCGAAAGACGTATCCCATAGTCACGGAAAAGATGTTGCTCCGATTTCAGGAGGGTCACATTTTTGGCCTGCATTAAGCAAAGAAAACCACTAAGGAAACGCTGAAATGACTAAAATCAGGTTACGAAGTGTCCAAAGCATTCTCAAAACCTTTAAGGATAGTGGTACATCCTCATCTTTGAGGTAGAAATGTAGTCGAGAAGAACGTGAGCGTTGAATGTGTGGTGAAATCAAATTGGGGCGGGGAATCAACAGAAAAACTCATGGCTATGTTTAATAGTAAAAGTAAGAGCATTTTCACACGCACAGTCTGAAGACAACTCAGAGGAGCGGAACTAAACAGCTCCATACTGTTAAGAAAACCACTTATCAGTCAGGATGATTAGAAAAAAGGCTTCAGTTTGCAAGGGAATATTAAGAATGAACTCCAGAGCAATGGAAAATGGTCATATGGTCTTTTTTATATATATATATATATATAGGGGTGGGAGGGAATCCATACAGTATAGAGTCGTGCTTTTTCACGTAGCAATATTGTATCGCTACAGGGACACTAAATATCGATATGTTAGTATATAAAGTGTAAGTACTAATTGAACTTTTTAGTGCTAGAAAAACTACGTTCATCTACGTAGTTTACATCTATTTTCAAATCCTTGCTAAAGTTGCTAAAGGGGCTGCATAACTTTTGCTGTATGAGCTGCACTGTGCCTTAGAGATGGGGTGAGGAACTCAGACATTCGGGAGTAGAGCCGCTGCTCCTCCACATCGAGAGGAGCCAGTTGAGGTGGTTCGGGCATCTGATCAGGATGCGTCCCTCTGGGAGGAGACCCCGGGGAAGACCCAGGACACGCTGGAGAGACTATGTCTCCCGGCTGGCCTGGGAACGCCTTGGTGTACCCCCTGAAGAGCTGGAGGGAGGTGGCTGGGGAGAGGAAAGTCTGGGCTTCTCTGCTCGAACTGCTGCCTCTGCGACCCGGACCCCCGAAAAAGCGGTAGAAGACTGTAATGCAAACACTTCAGTTTGCCATTTATGGCAGGTTTTAATCACAGTGTCGGTCAGGCTGCCTGCTTGATCATCCCGTTTTGAAGCGACAAAAATGACTGAAGTGAGAGGAACAGATTGAGAGCTTTATCTTATTAGATAAAGCAGATATTGACACATAATTTGCAGTTTGACAAATATGTTATTGCAATACTCAGCACATCGCAGAATGTTTAAAATTGCAATAATATCGTATCGTGAATTAAGCATTGTGATAATATATAGAATAGAATAGAACTTTATTGATCTCACAGTGGAGAAATTCACTAGTTACAACCGCCTAAAGTAACATCATGGGGTCTCTGGTGATTCCCACCTTTACTAGATAGATTGGTTAAAGGCCCACTGCTTAATAAAGTTTTACTTTAAATGTTTAACTGTAAACCACGTTTCCACATTTCTGGTCGTCTTAGTTTTTTGGGAACTATAATCTGGCACAAAGGAGGTGTTACATACTAAATGAATGGTCATCACTGGATGTCTAAATAGGTGTAAAAGGAAAGAGACTCTTGACTTTTACCTTAAGTATCCTCTGTCTACATATGTGTGGCTAAATATTGTGTTTGGTATTGTTTATCAGTATTGGGGAGCTCTCTGTTTTCTTGCTTTTGGTTCGGTGTGCCTGAAGTTATCTTTGTTGTCTTGCCTGTAGGTGTGCTTCTTTGTGGCCCTCTACTACAATGTCATCATCAGCTGGAGTCTCTTCTACTTCTCCCAGTCCTTCCAGCAACCTCTGCCATGGCACGAGTGTCCCCTCGTCAAGAACAAGACCAGTACATGTAAGAAACAATCAAGAAGTGACCACACTCAGTAGCATGTTTTACTTTAAGGCACGTGGAAGTTCTTAGAAATACCTGTGAACAAGCACTTCTAACAAAGAAGTTCATGAGTGCTATGGTTTTGTCCATAGATGTGGTGCCAGAGTGTGAGAAGAGCTCGGCAACCACCTACTACTGGTACCGCGAGGCCCTGGACATCTCTGACAGCATCTCAGAGAGTGGAGGACTCAACTGGAAGATGACAGTGTGCCTGCTGGTTGCGTGGGCCATGGTTTGCCTTGCCATGATCAAGGGAATCCAGTCTTCTGGGAAGGTAAGGAGAATAATTTTTAAAAAAGTAGAGAAATATATTTTAACCAGTAGAAAATAAGGCAGAGGAGACAATGGGGCCAAAAGAGGAAGAAAGCAGAAACCTACTGTAGGTGCCCCACAATCCTGGCAGCTTGGCCTAGATAACCACTCAAATATAACTCCTGCACTGTGGAAAATCCAGAATAGTAAATGAAACAAAATGCCAAGTGTTTTGGAAAATCCTCTCACACCTAATTAGCTCAATTCAGCCAGGTCTAAAGGCACTGACCACTGTAATGTGACCGGACAGTTTTTTTTCTAATGATACAATCTAAAATATGAGTTTCAGAGCTCATGTGATCTTTTGTAGGATTTCTGTCTTGGCTTACTTTAGTTTAGTGTAACGAAGCTGACAGTAGCGTGACCAGCATCTGGAAGGATTAGCCTCGAGGATGATTGTCATTTGCTTGCAAACTCACTCCGCCCTTCATCTTTTTTTAACTGGATCATTATCATTCCACACTTTCTCATATCATATGACAAGTATTAAGCTGATGTGCTTTGGGGTCAGAGTCAAGCATGTGCTAATTGTGCTGTGCAAATAATCCCAGAACAAGCTTTGATGTTTCTTTTCAATATTATGTGAGGCAAAAACTGGGTCTGAGGTCAACATTGCTATAGTAGATTTCAGTGATTGCTTTTTTTTAAATGTAATATAGTAAGGGCTTTTCAGTTCAATTCAGTTTTATTTATATAGTGCCAGTTTACAACAAAAGTTACCTCAAGTTTCTTTACTCTGTAAGGCAAAGACCCTATAGTGTTGGAGAGAAAACCCAAATAATCAGACGATCCCCTATGAGCAAGCACTTGGTGACTGTGGGAAGGAAGAACTCCCTTTTAACAGGAAGAGACCTCTGGCAGAACAAGGCTCAGGGAGGGGCAGTCATCTGCCTCGCCTGGTTGGGGGTGAGGGGAGAGAGAAGAGAGACACAGAAGAGAGAGACTACGGGAGAGAGAAGACAACATTTAATGACCTGCAGCAGCAGCAGCTAATAAATACATGGTTCCACAGGAGAGGGGGCTGAAGGCTCTGCCTCCCAATTCTACTTTTAAAAACATTAGGAACCAAAAGTAGGCCTGCACTCTGAGAGCCAAGTGCTGACTGAATAAAGTTGACTCAATGTCAGTTTTTCTAATCTCTCCCTTTTTGGGTGCTTGAGCCTCTTCTAGCTCATTTATTTTAGTTTCACCGCGCATTTATCGTGCGGTGCATTCTAAGCTGCATTCAACATCTGCAGTCAGCAGAAAGGCATTAAGAAACCCACTCTATGCCAAGCATCAAATTTGAAGCAAACACATTAAAGTACCCTTTTTTGTACTTTTTTTTGTTGTAGTGAATAAGTAACGCATCACTTTAAGTTCAAGTAACTTTTTAAAATAAGAAGTCAATTAGAATTTTACTGTATTTTGTTAGTGTGGCAACAAAAGTTGTTTGTTTCACAGTAAAATGTGAATTGTTCCTTGTATAAGTGCCAGTTTATTCTCATGATTGTTAAACACAGCTCTACTACACTAGTGCAACAGTGCCTAAACAGCATTGGCTACCTCTTACTGCAGCTAAAGCTGTCACTCAAAGGAAAATTAATGAGCTTGTTGCTGGTTAGGTGGAGGTAGAGATGCTGCCACTATCATATCAGCTCGCTATGAAAAAATGTAAAGTCCATTTTATTCCATTTCTTGTGTAATTTGACATATCTCAGCCTTTTCTCCCTGCTTCCCTTTCTTGAGAATGGCTTTCTAACAGCCACGCTTCCACTGAGACCGTTTCTGATGATTCTTCAGTCAACAACAGATGCATCTCTTGGATCCTGGCTTAACAACCAAAAAAACTTCTCTGAAAATGAGTGAAAAAGCAGCCAACGTCGAAAGAAACCTTTTTAAAAGATCTTCAGAAGCTTGGAGAGCTATTTCTAAAGACTGCTTTAAAAGGTTTAGAAAGTCTGTCTCCTTAGGAAGCATAACTTAAAGAAATGAGGGTGGCTCAAGATTTTTTCACAGTGCTCCATATCTGTCAGCTTATTTTGATCATAGCCTGCATGCAAAATCTGGACATAGCCACTGTGGTGCCACCGATTAGTTGGTAAAGTCCTGATTGCTGTTGCCATATTGATGTTCTTTAAACTAGACATAATAAACGAAGAACGACTGAGAAACCAAGGCATAATGTTTAGTGACCTGTCAATTACAAGGTAGACCCGCCCCAGAACAGACGCTACTTTGTCCTCTTTTGGAGTCTGATGGGGGCTGTTATCAAATCATATCTTATTGATGTAGAACTACTGATTGAACTCATAAACTCAGGAAAGTATTTACTAAGTATCGAGTGACCAGTAGGGTCGTTTTCTTGTAGACTTCTTTTGGGGACCAGAGGAGACGCCCCCTGCTTGCCATTAGGACTCTTAGCTATCTCCAGGTCTTTAAATACATTTGTGTTACATTTGTGTTTTATGTTCCTCACTACTGGCCAAAAATTATTATTTATCATTATTTATGAAGCTGATTCAATAGTAACTGTGGCTTTTTGAGACACCATGGAGCACGTGGTCTTCACCAGCTAAATGAGTTTTCCCTCCTTGGATCCAGACATTGTCTGTCGCTCGAGTCTTATCCCAGCAGCTGTGTACTCTTTCCTTGGCTCTGCATTTACAACAGAGGCAGACAAAACAAGATGGATGCCCGCTACAATGGCGGTGCTTTAATGTTGGACTCTGCCACAATGATTTGCAACACTAGCCTATGCTGTCTGCCACACCCTGCTGCCTGGCAGGAATTGTCACCTATAACTGGGGTATCATGGGCGCTGCATCGGCATAAATTATGTTCAAACCCTTATACATTCATCAGTAAGATACAGTGAATTACTTAAAGAAAGAAATACGTTCTGAATATTTTGTAAAACATAATCTTTGGAAAGTAATCAGAAGCCACCCGAGCTTCCAGTTAATTATACAGTTTGAGCCAGATGGTCATCCTACAACCACCTGCCGTGTCTGGATGGCCCTTTTGAGTTGCCGAGAGCAGAAACTGGGCACAAACTTTCCCTCGAAGGGGCCCGCTCCAAGCGTCTTTGAAGTTTAATCAGCGCTGTGTGACACAAAAGAATATTAATGCCCTCTCTGCCAATGTTCACACAAAAGACTTTTTGGAGGAATACCCCGGCCACAATCTATCCCATTTGTGTGTACGGGTGGGCGTGTGTGTGGGTATGAAAAGAGATCCGAACATTTGGTTACCATGGTTATACGCGCTCTTTTGGCTTGGCTTGATTGTCAAGAGTGTGCTGAAAACAAAAAAAAAAGAGTGGTTGGGCAGTGGCATGCTCTGCTAATGATGAAGGGTAAACTCGAATTGGATGAAATAATGATGAAAATATCAGAAATAGTTTAAAGCTGCTAAACCTTTAAAATAAAAATAATGCCTTTTTTAATAATGTTTTTAGGGGAAATACACATCTTTTAGATGTTAAATAGCCTTAAGATTACGGATGCAGTGTGTTTAAAAAAACAAAAACTTTATAATTACATTATTGAAGGCATCAGAACTTTTTTTTTTTTATCAGTACTGTACTGTAGATAACAATGAAGTTCCAAAACATAACCTTTGCAAGATGAATCTGCTATCTGTAATGATACATAATCTTTCAGAGTAAAAGTCCCTTTTTGAACGAACCTAAGACCGGGAATACGATGGAGCAGAGTGTTAGGCTTTGTGGTGATCAAGGCTGCGTCTCAGTTCACACACACAGAGCAGGGGAGGCTTTATCAGCAAAATGCTAAAAGATAAAGAGCTGCAGCTGAAAAAAGGAGAAACCAGCTGAGGAAATGCATTACAATTCACTTGAACATTTAACTTGATACACACTCAGCAGGTACTGTACTGAGTACATCTTGCCAGCACTGGCTTGGACCCCCTTTTACCTTCAGAACTGCCTTAATTCTTTGTGGCATAGATCCAGCAAGGTGCTGGAAACGTTCCACAGAGATTTTGGTCCATGTTGACATAATAGCTGCATGCAAGTTGCAACAGATTTGTCAGCTGCACACCCATCTATTTGATTGAGCTCTGGTGACTGTGGAGGCCATTTGAGTTCGGTGAACTCACTGTCATGTTCAAGAAACCACTTGGAGATGATCTGAGCTTTGTGACGTATTCTCCTGCTGGAAGAAGCCATCGGAAGATGGGTACACTGTAGTCGTAAGGGGATAGACATGATCAAAGAAAAATACTCAGGCCGTGGTATTTAAACGATGCTCAGTTGGTACTAAGAGGTACAAAGTGTGCCAAGAAAATATTTCCCATACTGTTAGACCACCGTCAGCCTGAACCGGATAGATCCATGCTTCCATGTTGCTTACGCCAAATTCAGACCCTACCATCCGAATGCCGCAGCACAAATCGAGACTCGTCAGACTTCTGTTGTTCAGCTTGAGCCTGTGCAACCTGCAGCCTCAGTTTTCTTTTCTGCATACCTTGGTTGTAACGGGTGGCTGTTTAGCTATAACAAGGCATTTTCAGCCTATGAATTGCCACGTAATAGATATTTTATCTAAATGCGTTGTGCCACTGCCGTACCATGCGATTAACTGGTATGGCAGTGGCGTACACCTGTTAACTATTAGTTTAACAGGGGTGTACCTAATAAAGTGGCCAGTGAATGAATAATTCAGTTCTGTTTGATGGTTTAAGTTGTGTTTGGTGTCTCCTGATGTTATGTTTTCACAAAAAACAGTTTTGTGTCTGTGCTGTTGTAATAAAGAAAAGTTTGATCTATAAATGTACAACATGTACAGTTTCTAAATATAAAAGCTTGGGTAAAATAGAATTACATTTTTTAAAACTGAGCAGACTCTTAGATAAGAAACATGACATGTTTCTGCCTCGAAGCACAAGGAGAAAATCACTAAACAAACTTTAAAGTGGACCTATTATACTTTTTTAAAAATCACATTTATACCGTTGCAAAATAGATGCTCATAGTAAACAAGGCCAGAGTTTTGAATAATTAGGTCAGTGTATGTAGAGGTAATCCCTATGAGTCAAAAGCTGAGGCGGTGAGACTGCGCTGATCTTCTTATTTGGACACATCACAGATCTGTCTGAGAGCGCAGAAGCCCCTCCCACTTGCTGTTTTGAGAGGGGCAGCCAATCAGAAGAAAGCTGGCTTTAAAGGGCGGTAGCTTTAAAAAGGGAAGGAGCTAAAACGGCTTGTTTCTGATAGAGGTATGCAATAAGGCGCTGGATAAGATGAGGAATGTGCTGAACTATGAATCATACAGAGCAAGCATGAAAAACTTTGGAGCTGCAAATGACCATAATAGGTCCCATTTAAACTTTCAAAGATATCAATGAGTCCTGCTTTCTCAGTTTCCTCTAAGGTGAGACCTCGCACAGTTTCCTTCACAGCTACATGGATTACTAAGCAGGACACGCAATGTCTCTGAATCACTGACTGTGCTTATGACTCAATCCCAGGCCATCTTACAGCGTCTGCACCCACAACCTTACCCTGTAAACAAACTGACTCAGGCCTTAATCCTGTTTTTAGTCTTAACGTGCCAATTTGCCTATTCAGTTAATGACATGCAAGTTGTGGGGAGGGGGGGGGGGGGGGGGGGGGGGGGGGGCACTTAGATCCACCCTTTAATTAGTGTGATATGATGTCATGATCACAAAAAGAATAAGTACTTTAAAAAGTGCTCTGCCCACAGCCCTATGCTGCACGCAGCGCTTTGAATAGGTTTGACTACAAAAACTTTTAAAAAAATGAAAACGTTTACCTGGTTTCACCGTTTCCTTAACAGTTTGGTGTTCCTGTTAAATGACAATGATCGACACTGCATATGAAGTTAGAAAGTGCGATCACGCTGCATTTTTAACATGAATTTAGAGTCTTCTAAAGACGCATGCATTCTGTCATCTCACACACATTTTTCTGACGGGAACTGAGCAGCACTTGTGTTTGCTTGCAGGTGATGTACTTCAGCTCCCTGTTTCCATATGTTGTGCTGATTTGCTTCCTGGTTCGGTCTCTGCTCCTGAAGGGCTCCGCGGACGGGATCCGTCACATGTTCACACCCAAGGTAAAGATCCTCTCAAAATGTTTAGATTCGTTTTCAGCATAAGCACGAGGCTTGTAATTTTGAAAAAATCCAACAAGGAAATGCGTATTTTTCTTATTTACTTTACCTTCCAGAGAGTATTTCACTTTTTACTCAACTACAACTGTCTTAAAAGCTTCAGCTACTGGTCGCTACTTTCACAACAATTAATAATGTTAATAACATTACCAGTTACATTAAGACAGTCTATGTTTACCTTCCAAACAGAGTTTGAAAAGCTTATGGGTGGGGCTTATGTTGTCACAGCCAGTGCTCTGTGCCTGAGTGTACACCACACGAGTGAACAGCTTGTAGAACCAACTTTAGCAGCAATAACTTGAAGTAATCACTTTCTATAAGAGTTTATCACTCTCTCAAATCGTTGTTGTGGTTTTTTTCGCTCACGCTTTTTTGCAACATTGCTTCAGTTCATTGAGGTTTCCAGGCATTTGTTTATGCACAGCTCTCTGAAAGTCCTGCCGCCATGTTTCAGTCAGCTCAAAGTCTCGACTTTGACTGGGCCATTGCAACACCTTGATTCTTTTTTTTTTAGCTGTTCTGTTGCGATTTGTTGCTGTGCTTGGGATTGCTCTCCTGTTGTATGACCTAATTTTGGCCAAGCTGTAGCTGTTGGACAGATGACTGCAAAACAAACCCAAAATCATCGTACTTCCACCACCGTGCTTGGAAGATGGTAATGCGAGGCGCTGATCTGCTGTGTGTTTAATTTTCACCAAGCGTGGCAAAGCATCTCCACGTTTACATCTGTCCAAAGGACATTGCTCCAGAAGTCTTGCGGTTTGTTCAGACAGAACTTTGCAAACCTAAGCCATGCACCCGTGTTCTTTTTAGAGAGAACAGCCTCTCCTGACAACCTTTCCAAGCAAACCATATACAGTATCTTCAGTTTTTTTCCAGTTATATAGTATGTTTTGTACATCTTGACGGAGTCGGCGGGGTCTGACATGCAGTTTTTCTGAGCATTGCACGGAGAATTTGCTGGGACATCCACGTCTAGGAAGATTGTGACACTGTTTTAACACACACCTGAGAGCTCCAGAACAGCAAACTGCCAGAACTTGCTGATGATTAATTAAACAAATGCATGTGATTAGTAGTACATGCTGGTACATACCCTCTTAACTATAATGACAGAATATAAGGAAAAAAAACTGAAAAAAAAAAAATCTAATATTGTAGAAACACATAACACAGTTGTGTCTGTTTATTCCCTGTTGAAATGGCTGGTAAATTAACCTCTCTGAGCCCAAAAAGAAATCTGAACCGTGATAGGCTGGCTCTCCAGCAGCAAGTGGCCAATGGCACATCAGTCTACAGACTGATGTCACCATGGAAACAGGAGTTGCTGAGTCTTTATGTAAGCGACCGACTGAAGACACTCGTTGGCAGCGGAGGGTGTCTGCTCTGTCTCTTTGCTGGCGTTTTACGACTTCAGATGACGCGTGCTGCCTCCATCTTCCGTGTACCTGCGGACATCAAAGTCCTGCGACGCGCGTGTGTTCCCCTGTGCGCTCGGAGCAGCTTGGGACTTCTGTAATAGAAAACCACCACGTGGATACGGTCGTTTGACAGGGTGTAGAAGTAGGACACAGCAAAACAGACAAAACATGCAGAACATGCATGTTTTTATCTAATGTCATGTTAAGTTAATCACAGATATTGTAAAATAAATGATTAATAATATGATTTTAATGGCATATCCTCAGTAGGCTGGCAGCCCGTTTTCAGCAGATGTCACTCCTGTGTTGCCTCGGCATGATGTTTTACTGAAGGCAAGTTTATCATGTTAAAAGGATTAATTAATGATCAAAAGAAAAACCCTTTTTGCAATTATACTAGCACAGTTGGAAACTGTTGTGCAGATTTAAAAAGCAGTACATTTGGTTAGTTGTGTGCTTGAAGCATTTGTGGGTTTAATTCTAATCTCAAAATGGGCCTCAAGAAAATAAGTTTCCTCTGAAACTCAGAGTAATCTTCTTCGAAGAAAGGAAGACTATGCAGAAAGTTGCCAAAAACATAAAGCTTTTTATACAACAGTACTACAGGTCATTTTTAATGAAGCTGCCAGTTGAGGGGCCGCGAGGCGCCTGTTTCTCCAAGTCTTGTTCCAGCTTCTCTTTCTGCCCTGGTTAGAGCCGGTTTGGATTTTTCTGTGAACAACGCAGTAATCAGCTTTTATAAAGTATTAATGTTTGAGGCAGTTTTTCACCTTGACTAGCTTTTCATTTCTTAAAACACCGATGAGTTTCAGAAAGGTATTTTTTTGAGTAGAATCAAACTCACAAAGACTGATGCATCAGACAGTCAAGTTGCCACAAGTATCACTGCTTTAATCACACTGGCATTTTTAGGTGTGGCAGTTAGACTGATTGATAAATAAAAACAAGGACATTTCCAAGTAACCCAAAACTTTGTACAGCATTTGAAAATATACAGTCTTGTGAAAAAAAGTTATGTAAAAAAAAAAAACCATACATTCTTAATGCTTCTATAGGAATTAAGAGTCTAATCAAATGCACTTCATGAACTGATCATCAGGAAGTCTGATCACCTCTAGAAAAGCAGAAGCTTACTGGTGTGCTGCATTCAGGTGTTGACACAATGCCACAGTCTTCCCAGGAGTGGGACCTCCCAGCAAATTCCTCCCAAGGTCAGACTGTGCAATGCTCAGAGAAAATGCAAAAACTCACAAGCTACATATCAAGACTCTACAGGCCTCAGTTAGCAGGTTAAATGTTAAAGTTTATGATGGTGAAATTAGAAAAAGACTGAACGAGTTTGGCATTTTCGAAGTAATGCCAGGACAAGGCCTTTTCTCTCTAAAAAGAACATGACAGCACGGCTTAGGTTTGCACTATTGGACAGGCTTCTGGAACAGTGTTTACACAGACAAGATCAAAGTGGAGCTGTTTGACCATAATACACAGTGCTGCATGTGGAGAAAACCAAACACAGACTCTTCATACCAACCGTAAAGCACGGTGGTGGAGGGGTGACTATTTGGGCTTGTTTTACAGCCACACGACCTGAGCACCTCACAGTCATTGAATCAGCCATGAACTCCTCTGTTTACCAAAGCGTTCTAGAGTCAAATGTGAGGTCATCTGTTAGACAGCTAAAGCTCGGCTGAAAGTGGGTCCTGTAACACAACGGTGACCTCAAGCACAACAGCAGATCTACAACAGAGTGGCTGGAAAAGGAAAGAATCAAAATGGCCAAGTCTAAGTCCAGACCTCAACCCGACTGAAACGATGTGTGGGGGACCTTAAGAGAGCTGTACATAAATAAATGCCTGCAAATTCCAATGAGCTGAAGCAACACTGTAAAGAAGACTGGGTGAAAATTCCTCCAACGATGTGACAGACCGATAAAGTCATACAGAAAATCACTACTTCACGTTGTTGCTGCCAAAGGTGGTTCTACAGGCTATTGAATCATGTGGTGGACTCAGGTTTTTCACAGGACTATATGCATAAGACTGAAGTTATCAGATATTTATATCACCAGCTGTTGAAACTACAAAATGTCATCTTTCCTGTTTTGTTTTGCCAAAAGTAGGAAACCTAAAAATATTTGTTTTAAAAGGAACCAAAACAGGACACTGAAAATGTATAGTAAAAAAAACCATCCTGCTGGACTAACTAATAACAAAACATATATAGAGTGTGTGACTCAGAATAGCTAAGTCAAAACTGTCTGTTCTGTTTTCAGGTGGAGATCATGTTGGAGCCCCAGGTGTGGCGAGAGGCAGCCACGCAGGTCTTCTTCGCGCTGGGTCTCGGGTTCGGCGGCGTCATCGCCTTCTCCAGCTACAACAAGCGCGACAACAACTGCCACTTCGATGCCGTCTTGGTGTCTTTTATCAATTTCTTCACCTCTGTGCTGGCCACCCTGGTGGTGTTCGCCGTGCTTGGCTTCAAAGCCAATATTATGAACAGCAAATGTGTCACAACGTGAGTACAAGGTTTTTTGTTTTTTTTTTTTCACCTTCTAGATGGCAAACACTGGTAGCTGATCTAGCATTGTAGAGCTGTAGTGGTGAGTCCACTGATTTGATTTGCCGACTTAGGGAAAATTAGCAACCATTTTATTAAGTTAAGAATCATTTGGAAGCCATTTTCAGGTGAATGAAATGCAGATATTCCATTATCCGAGGCCATGAGATGTTTATTGTCGTTACATGAATACAAATTCAATTTTTTGACTCTTTAGGACTGAACATTTTCCACATTTTCAATTGACTGAAAGATTGATCACTTAATGAAGAAAATAATCAGAATAATTGATAATAAAGATAATCAAGTTTGGTCAGCTTGATTTAAGCAATACTTTTACTACTTCAGTCTCTGAACGTGCTGTTTCTGAAGGGTATTTCAGGATGATGTTTAGCTTTTTGACCACCATTTAAAGCATTTGCACATTTAACTATCAACAACTTCTTCTTCCATTTTTAGGAACACCAACAGGATTGTGGAGTTGTTGGAGGCTAACATCCTTGACAAAAGCCTTATTCCCCACCACATTAACCTCACTCAGGTTAGTCAGGTCAGTGCTGAGGACTACCATCAGATGATAGAGATCATCAGAGGGGTAGAGGAGAGTGAGTTTCAGAAACTGGGACTGGAACCCTGCAGCATCGAGGACGAACTCAATAAGGTAGATGCAAGCCTGTAACATTTTATGTAGCATGTTTGTTTTCTTTCTCACCAAGAGTGACGCCTGTGAGATATGAGGCTATGGCGGCATAAGTGCAAAGACTGGAAAGGGTTGGCCTTGCTCTGTCAGAGATCACAAAATCTATCTTTCAGCACCCCTAATGAGGTTGTCATAGTTTCTGTGTCTGCTGTAAGTGAGGCTAAGACCTCCCTGAGGATGTCCACAGGGACGCTACACAACAATGCACAAACTGCACCATTCAGATGGACTTCAAGCAGACGTGAAAAAAGTCTAACAGGAATAATTACTCATCTGGTGTGTCTGCAGCTTTCCCTGAGTATAATCCCTGCCTATAACTAACTAATGACCGCATTATGTCTAGGGTGTTCATATTTAGCTCTCAGGCTGTCTTGAAATATTCTTTTAGTAGTGTACAAAAAAACACAGTTAACACAGAGCATTGTTTAATTTAGTACTGTAGCATCTGCCCCATCAAAGTAAGTACATTGGGCTGCTACCACAGCGGATTAACGTGCAGAGGTTTTATGCTGTGTGCCCTTCCTGATGCAACCCTCCATTGCGAGAGGGGCCAGTGTCCCCACCTGGAATCAAACCAGGGACCTTTAGCTTGGAGGGCAATACACTAAGGCTTTCTGTTTAAAACTTCTGCCAAATACATCTGTTTTTGTTGTGGACTGAAAACATTTGTGTGAGTTCAGAAGATGAACACGAGAACCGCTTTCTCAGAGTAGTCCGCTGCGGCGACCCCCCCCCCCCCCCCCCCCCCCCGAGCCGA
>VUQH01004243.1:0-11509 GCA_015106775.1 Etroplus canarensis | reverse complement strand
AGCAAGGGGGCCCCACAGAAATCAGAAGTATTTAATCACAAATAAAATCAGTAATGAAAAATCAACGTATAAAATATTGGGTATTGTTTTCAGGTCTATGTGCAGCCCCATGTCCTGTTATTAATTTATAACGTTTAAGTGGTGCTGTGAACACTGATCAGGCATAACATTATGGCCACCTGCCTAATATTGTGTTGGTCCATTTTTGTTTTGTGGCAGGGCACATTATCCTGATGAAAGCGGTCACAGCCTCGGGGAATATCACATGGGTGGCAGGACACAAGGTTTCCTTGCAGCACATTGCCCAAAGCATGACACTGCCTCCGCTGGCTTGTCTTTTTCCCATAGTCTATCCTGTGTTCGCCCAGGTAAGTGATGCGCACTCACCCCACCAGCCACAAGACGTGAAAGAAAACGTGATTCATCAGACCAGGCCACGTTCCTCCACTGCTCCACGGTCTAGTTCTGATGCTCACGTGCCCATTGTCGGCACTTTCTGCCGTGGACAGAGGTCAGCATGGGAAGCCTGACTGGTCTGCGACTGCGCAGCCTCATACACCACAAACTGATATGCACTGTGTATTCTGAAACCCTTTGATCAGAACCAGCATTAACTTCTTCAGCCATTTGAGCTACAGTAGCTCGTTTGTTGGACTGCACCACACGTGTCAGTCTTTGCTCCCCACGTGCATTAATGAGCCGTGGCCACCCATGAACTTGTCACCGGTTCACCACTGTTCCTTTCTTCGACCATTTGTGATAGATACTGACCACTGCAGACCAGGAACACCCCACAAGAGCTGCAGTTCTGAAGCTGCTCTGACCCAGTCTAGCCATCACAATCTGGCCTTTTTTAAACTCACTCAAATCGTTCCTCTTGCCCATTTTTTCTGGTTTTACAACATCAGCATTGAGGACAAACTGTTCACTTGTTACAATATATCCCACCCACTAGCAGGTGCCATGATGAAGAGATATTCAGTCTTATCACTTCACCTCTCAGTGGTCATAATGTTATGCCTGATCGATATATATTACCATAATGTTGCAGCTGTTGATGATTTTCATTGCTTATATATTGCTGGGTAACTTGACTTATAATAATGCATTTTGTCTGCAAATTAATAAGGAATTAAAGCTATAAAATACTTGATCTGGAGTAAAAAGTAATATATTTCCATCCAAAAATATAACAGAGTATAAGCAGAAAAAAGAACAGAGAAATACTTGAATAAAGTACAAGCACATTAAACCTGTACTTCAGTAAAGTACTTGAGTACATTGGTGGGAGGTCTAGTGCCTCCCCATATCCCCCCTCTAGACACCCCTAATTTTTGTGCCAAGGATAACAAAACTTAAATAAAGTTCTGCATAGTGGAAGATAATGGTCAATGAAACCTGAAGTGTTCCTGCAACTACTTCTCTATCCCAGTGTATGTTTATACCTAATAATTTGAGCACAGTTGATGCAGTCCACCATCCTCTCACTCCTCTTGTCCCAGACCTCGACAGTTGTTGTCCCAGCTTTGCTCAGGTACACGTACTTATCCACAACCATACGAGACACACATGCCTCACTTCCCAGTGACAGCTGCTGCCTGCAAGACACACACACACACACACACACACACACACACACTTGCTGTTATGCCACCAGTTGTGAAACAGCTCGTCTAAATCTAAATTTTACCTTACCTACTTTACCTTAATCTACTGATTACTAAACACAACTGATATGCGACGTGTGATCAAAATTTCCAAATTCGGAATTATACAAATCAAAAAGTATCCTTGACTGACTGATTACACATTCAAGATCATCTTCTTGTTCATGGCCAGACTGTTTGGCTTCTACTTTTAGACGGCTCAGTGAAATTCCCATCATTCTGTCCTCTTGTATTTGTGCCTCTGCGATGCGTGCTGGAACTCAGTAAGTGTGTTAAAGTGGTGGCTTGATGTCCAGTTTGTGGAGGTGGACGAGTGGCGAGTAAAGATTGTGTTGATGTGGCCAAAAAACTCCTCTATTTTCAAGGCGCTGCGGACTTGCACACAATGGGACAACGCATGCACCACAAGTACAGGTCATTTCCACTGAATATCCTCTCTCAGGTGTTATAGTAAAACTCCAGGTTTCAGTGACTGTTGATGAAAACAACCAGAAGCATGTCCTAGTCCCACTCCTGACCTGACGCAACGCCTTTGGGCTTCAACTGGAAAATGCTGGATGATGGTCAAAGACTGTCATAACCCCCAATAAACCCCCAGGTGAAAGTCAGTTTGTAAGAAGCTGATGTTTGCCATCTGTGCAATTTTGAAAGCCACAGTGAAAACACAGAGGGAGCGATCAGGGAGCAATCTAAAAATAGCAGCAACACTGAAAGCACTCCCTGCACGCATGAGAAGATAATCTTAAAGTGTTCCTTTTTCATGGGCTAACTCCTGTGCAACATCTTTTTTTTGGCTGCTAAACAACATTTTATAGAACAAGCTGCAGCTGACATTTCCCCACAGACTCACTGTAAGCTGAATTTTGGTCTTGTGTCAATAGACTTGCAGACATCATAGCCAATGGTGAAGGAAAGGATATTGGTCCCGCAGCCAGCCCACACAGACCGGCTGTCCAGTGAATGCACTGACTGGCCCAAACACATAACAGGAGTGTTGACGTAGCCCACAGTGAGGGTTTTAACCGGCTGGCCATTCTGCTCCTGAAAACAAGAGTTACAAATTTACAGAATTGGGATTAATGGCAGTAAAAATCTGAATATCAGCAGTTAAGCAAACAACAAATTGCTATTTAAGAACAAACACACTGAGTTTCCTTATTTTTATGCGTGAATACTCACCTTGAGTACAGAATCCTCATAAATAGTGAGAATTCCATCTGCTGTCCCAACCAACAAATAATTCTTTCTTTGGCTAAAATTAAAACAGAGAGACCAGAAGGCACCTTAAAGAAATGATTAAACTCAGCAAATAATCGGCATACAGTCCTCACTCGACAACCCCACCATTAATTCTACTTTCAGTTTTTGCTGATATTATCAAAAAACTTGTATGTATTGACTGCACACAGTTAGGTCCATAAGTTCACACATTTTTTTGTAACTATGCCTCCGTACACATGCAATTAAGGTGTGATTGAGGGCCTGAATGTCAGATTCTTCGACTTTCAGCTTTAATTCAAGGGGTTTAACAAAAGAATATGCTTAACTGTTTAGGAATCATAGTCACTTGTATACATAGTCCCCATTTTCAGAGGATAAAAGTCTATAAGGGGCTAAAAAATGGACAACTGACTGATAGTTTCATGGAAAGGTGAGGCCTGTTCTCTCGTTATTCTGTGACAAACTAAGCAGATAAAACATCTGGAATTTAAACCAGGTACTAAACTTGCATTTTGTAGCCGTTCACTGAAATTCTCATTATCAAGTCAAAATAGATGTCTATGAAGATGGAGGAGGCCATCATTAGTGTGAAAGGAATGCAATGGCCACTTCAGCAACACCAAAAGGCCTGGAAAACCACAGAAGACACCTCAGTGGATGATCGCAGAATTCTTTCCTTGGTTAAGAAAAACCCCGGCACAACATCGAGCCAAGTCAAGAACACTCTCAAGGAGGTACATGCATCACTGTCAATGTCTACAATAAAGAGACACCATCATGAATGTAAATACAGGGGGGGTTTACTACAAGGATTCAAGAATAGGAATCAAGATTAACTTTCACCAGAATGATGAAAAGGGAAAAGCATGAAGAAGAAAAGGACGCTCGTGATCCAAAGCACATCACATCATCAGTCAAACATAATGGAGGCAATGTTATGACATAGGCATGCATAGCTGCCAGTGGAACCAGGTCAGTAGTGTTCATTGATGATGTGACTGCTGATGGAAGAAGCAGGATTTATTCTGAAGAGTACAGCAAATCTGATTTGATGGTGCTTCACAGTGCAAATGGATAATATCACAAAGCATACTGCAAAAGAAACCCAAGAGCTTTTCAAAGCAAAGAAATGGGATACTCTTCATGCAGGTAGGGGCTGCAACTTCAGAGGGTTAAAATTATTTTAGCTTGTCCAAATACTTTTGAGTCTTTCAAAATGTATAAAATGGTTGCAATTTCTAAACAGTTAGTAAAAATCTTTTGTCAAACCCCTTAAAGTAAATCAAAAAGTCTGCACTTCAATCACATTTTGACTGTTTAATTTAGAATACAATGTGGTGGGGTACACAGGCAAAAGAACAGAAAAGAAATTTGTCATTGTCCAAAAACTTATGGACCTGTACTGTATTTATTACTGCAAAATCTTTAACCTCTCAGCCTTGTGAGGGCAAAGTCATGACAGATAAAGATTTAGGCCTCACAGTACGTAGAAGTCTGTGGAACTTTTCTAAGCACACGCTAACTTTAGGTGAAGCTGAAGGAATTTTCAGTGTGTTCTTTCAAATGCCTACGTGCGTTGAGGGTGCACATGGAAGTACAGTGAGGTGACAGCATCAGTGACACTCTGCAGGTAGTGCCAATTTGACATGTCCAGAGTGTTGATCACCACTAAGGCGCCTGACTGGGTGCCTGCCACCAGCCAATCGCCGTCCTTGTTGGGAATTTCAACTGTCACAAGGCACAGGACAGGACTGGTGTCGACCTCAAAATAAACAACCTGTGAACACAAATTAGAAATTGGGTGCCCGTGCTGACATAATAACATTTGAGATTAATTAAATTGCATCGAACACGTAAAACCAATAAGACATTGTATCAGTACCTTTGTAGAGGCCGTGGTGGTGTTCAGGTCCACAGCTGTGATGAATCCCTTCCTCTGGGTGCGGCTGCCCCCACCGAGCCAGGCCCAGTGGTTGGAAGAGGTGCCGTCACTGCCACCAGAGCTTAGTGTGAAGCACTCAGCGTTGAAAACCCGGGGAACAATGAGTTCCCTCATCAGACACAGTATTTCACCAGAATTCAACCTATTAAACACCTGCACGCATAAAAAACAAAAAATAAGTTTAGATCTAAAATCAAGATCCATGCTTGCTTTAGAACTGCTACTTGTATTGATGCATTTATCCTTCACACAGTCCATGCGCTACTGCTACTGGGGGTTCTCCATCATCTCTACAATACCCTACGTTCCTAATGAAGTAATGAGGATGTACAGTCTCCAGGTCCTAACCTGAGCAGAAGTGGGTCGATCCTGTGGGCTTTCCCTCAGACAGTCCTTCATTAGTTCCTGAAAGCCTGGCCAAGGTGAGCAACCGTAGTGTTTTACTGGATCTGTGAAAGAGGGAAATGAACATTTTAGCAAATGTTCTTTGACTTATAGATGAAACCAGAACATCAAATATGTAGTAGCTAACAATTAATCACAATTCATAGGTTATTGTAACGTGTGAAGTGCAGAAACAAAGCAATGAGTTCTGTTTTCATTGGCTGGATGTAATACATAAACTAATGAGGACCAAAATCCACTGAGAAATCAAGGAGGTTCACAAACAGTCATGTTCAGGTCAACGGCCCTAGTTTCTGACTGGCCCCAACCAATCTTAAGAGATTATTATGCCATAAATAAAACTAATGACAGCATTCAGGTATAGATGCCAGAGGGGCACACGTAAACACTCCACTTTGACGTCAAAGAGGCTCACAAAGACTCATATCCAGGACAAATTAATCTTGTTCATTGTCAAATGAAAGTGTTGGAGTTCAGGTGTACTATGATTACATGGTTAGTAATAACCGTGGCCATAAAAAGCATGAAGATGTATATGAACACATCAGCATGTCTGACATTTGTATAACGGTGACAGAATTAGCCACGCCCTCCTGATGTGGGAGTCAACCAACAGGACCACTCCCTCTGTGATCAATATGACCAATAAGATCATGATCACCACCATCTAACACGATACAAGTGGTATGCAATATGTGTGGCAAAGTGATATTTCCAGTTATCATAGAATCATTAGCAGCAGGTCTACCATCTAAATAGAGAACCATCAAAAATCAGCCAGCATGATAGGAATAACAACAGTAGAACAGTAGAACATGTAGGAACCTGATCATGTTTGCAAACCAGGTTATTGTCCTAGTATCACCCACCAGGGCCCGATGCTGGGCCTACGCCACTGCCCTAGTTTATGACCAGCCTAAACATGACTTAAGATGTTATGATGACATACATAGACCCAATGATGGCAATTCATAGATGGAAGGCAGACAGGCACACACAAACACTCATTTTATGAACATTACAATCCAGACCGATATCCTTAGGAGAGGCAAATCTCGTGAAAAATACAAAAGTGCCTGTAAAACGACAACTACGAGCTTGAGCAAATTTGGATCAAGACCTATCAGGTGATCACTGTGTGCAAGCATTACTAAAATCTGACCAATACAGTAATTTTGGTGAACTGTGGGCCAATAGATACATGGATGGACAATGGACACTTCGCCATGGTGTTAGCTCTTCAGTCCTTTGGCCAGATTAGCCAAAATATGTTTGCAGCCCAGCCTTCATCATTTTTGCATAGTGAAGGTCTGAGGCGGTTCTAAATTTGTTCAGAGTATAAAAATTCAGGGAAGAAAATAATCCAAATCTCATTTTTTGCACAACACATGCACTGTTTGTCAATGAGACACAATGTGAGTTTTGAGTATTCAGTATTGGCTGACATCAGTTCTCATCTGGACAAAACACTCATTACTAAAACTGTGAAAAATGTACAGCAGAGGTGATACCAAGTTAAATTTTCAGTGATAATAGATGAACAGTTGCTTCTTACCTGGCAGTTTTCCCTGAACTGCAATTTCATCAAACTCACTTGGGAACTTCATGCCATCTGAAATGCGCTCGCCACAGGTCATGAGGTCGTACAGCAGCAGGCCGAATGAGAAAACATCGGCCTGCTGATTATAGATCACATTACCCCGGGCAACCTCCGGAGCTCGGAAACCTGCCAGATATACAGCCATAAATTTAGTTTGACATCAACAGAAGTCAAATTGAGGGGACAACAATATGTCCTTTAATTAAAAAATCTGATTTGTAAGGATAGACGCAGATGACAGATGACTCATAAACAGACCTCAAAATCAAATAAAAAGAAACAAGGTTTGAGGAGGACTCCGACCTGGTGTGCCCTCTGAGCTCCTCACTCCCATGCTGCAGCAGTACTGAGCGATGCCGTAGTCTGTGATTTTGGCAATGACGTCAGAGTCGGTCTTCAGGTTGAACAGCAGGACATTGTGGGGCTTCAGGTCTCGATAGATGATCATGGCTGAGTGAAGGTACCTGATTGCACAGATCAACATTTTTTATATTTAAAAATACATTCAAGGGGTTTTTAATGGCATCAAAGTCATAATATTAAATTTAGTTAACGATTTTGTGAAGATTTTCTTGGTACCAGCTAAGATAATGCGTGAAATGACAGTAGCTCTATATTTAGTTTGCATTAAAGCTGCATTGCTTGAAAACAATACAGAAGACAAGGCATTTAATGCTGAGATTCTACCTGAGTCCATCTGCCACCTGCAGGGCAATCCTGTGTTGGAGCTTTCGGTTGAGGCTGCCGTTCTCATGTTCAAAAAGGGAATCCAGAGAGCCTCGCATAGCCAGTTCCATCACCAGGACTTGAGGAACTGAACCGGCTGCCAGCAGGCCCACCAGGCTAGGGTGATGGAGCCGACCCAACACGACCAGTTCCTGAAAAACACTCTGTTATATATCTGAAGTGATGAAGAGAAGATGCATTGAAGATTTAAATTTAAAAAGGCTGGTGATATTTTGTCATTTCTAAAAGCTACATGAAAGCTGCAAAATTTCAGTAACCACTAAGGTGTTCTTGCAGAAAACACTTTGTCCTGTTCAAACACTGGTTAACCTAGAAGGACAAAGACGAGAATTAGGGACTGGGGACTTTGGTGAGCAAAACTGCCAGCCATACCTGTCTGAGGAGTCTGTAGATCTCAAGCTCAGATGCATGCTTGTTGAATATCTTCACAGCTACTTCTTCATTTTTATAAATGCCACGATAAACAGTTCCAAAACCACCATCCCCTGTTAACAAAATAAATACAGATATATTTCTATTAACCGTATCAAATAAGTAGGGAAGCAAAAATTAAACTAAAAGGATTAAAAATTAGAAATGGTGCTTTTAATAATCTGCTGTGTCATAAATGACATTAAATGGGTGTACCCAGCCGGTTCTCTTTAGACAGATCTACATCAAGCTCTTCACTGTCCAGCATTGTTCCTGCAGGCTGGTCACTCAATACCAAGTCAGGGGCAATCTGAGAGATGGGAATAGTGCAATGCAGATCCTCTTGGCTTTTCAGCAAAAAATCTGTAATCAACAATTTAATGATTTTAGATTTCTTGAATCCACATGCATTAAAGGGTGTTTTGTAAATAATTTACACAAAATTAAAAAGAAAACACCACAAGTGTCAATCCTTCAGTGCGACTGAAACCATATACCATTGTCAAAATGGGTAAAAAGGTCTTCCAGCAGAATCTTGTTCCACTCTTGTCCGTCCTCAAAGCTGTACAGAGCCCATTTCTTCAACAGAGCTTCTCCACTGCCGTGCATGTCAGTGTTAAGCAGGCCAGGAAACCATTCCTCCAGCAGGGAGTCAATGTGATCAACTACGTGACCCAGCAACACCCGGCCTGGGGGAAGAGAAATAGAGGTTTACATTTGAGAGGGATTTAAAAGTGCTACGAGCATAATCAAAGAATTTTGTTGTCAGGATTGTGATGCTTTTTCTGGCAAAATTATCAATACACTTGCATGTCATAAATGACAAAAAACATTGATATTAAGTTTACATACTCATGGCTTTAATAAAAATGGAACTATGGCATCCATTTTTGCCAGTTTATTTTTAGTGAAGCTGCAACTTGAAGCTAATAATTAGATTTTTATCAGTTGTCTATGATTATTGGCCTTTATTCCATGTAAATGCATTCTCAATTCTATTTAATTATCGTGTTTTAACACTATAGCACCTTTGCGTGAAGAGGGCACAGTTATTCTGACAAAACTGGAGGGATTTTCCTCCACCAGGCAGTAAGCCTCAGGGGACCAGTTCAGGTAAATGCCTCTCCTCCAGTAGATCCGGTTAGGTCGAACCGCTTTTTCTGGAGAGCACACATGGTGAGATAGATTCAGTTAAAAATGGCTTCATTGACGTTTTCTCAAGCAACATGCACTTAAGAACCAGTTAGTGTATATTCGACTTACCTCTTCCACAAAGCAAGTAGGAGGAGACCTCGAGCAGGCGGCTGATCTGCCGAGACCAATAATCCATGGGGAAGTACGGCATCTCGTATAGACGCACAATTACCTCAGAGTTCTCACAGTGAGGCAGTTCTATTACCGGTCTGTGTTTGGGCAAACTGGGGATTACAGGATGAGTGATTAAGAAGTGTGTATGAAGCAGTTATTCATTGATATTCTTTATTTTCTTAGGCTCTCTACCAGGACACAGCCTACCTGCTGGGTATCAGTAGCTGGTCCTCACCAAAGGGAAGCGCAATCTGAAACTTCTCCAGCAGTTTTAAGAACTGCGTCAGGTGGCTCTTTGGAAAACATTTGGTCTCAGACATAAACTTTTCCACAACAGAGCGCTGAATAACTCCTTTAGGATGATCCCAGAAGCCACAGCTCTTCGAGGTCAGTTTCTACACAGATGACAGATAACGCAAACATCAGTGCACTTGATGCTTCTCACGTGGCCACAAAAATCAGATATGGTATAAAAGCCATCACCTTAGTTTTAATAAAAATCGCAAAACTTCTCTTTGCAGCTTCATTCTAAAAAAAAACTTAAACAAACCACACAAGCATGTCTGTTTTGGGTCTGTCATAAAAGGGGGGTACCTGTGAGATGATGTTGCACAGCCACTGTGGGTCGATAAAATAAAGCTCCTGAAGCTGAAGTGCAGGATCATCGAAGTGCAAGAGAACACCTGCAGTGACAAAATACAACAAAGCTTGGGCAAATATCGGATACTGAAAATATTTAATTAATACCTCAATAATTACTAGCATAAACTACTTTAATAACAATTGAATACATTTTCCTCCAATCTGCATTTTAAACAGCTGAAACAGAAGCTTGCAAAGTATACTGCAAACCCCATTCCCAGAAAAGTTGGATTATTTTCCAAAATGCAACAAAAACCGTTATTTAAATAACAAAAGAACAAAGAAAAGCTTTTCAATAGTTTTCCTGACCAACATCACTAGATTTTGTAAATATGCACAAAATTAGATTTTGATGGCTGCAACATACTCAACAAAAGTCGGGACAGAGTTAAAAATAAGATTGAAAATTGCACAGAAAATACAAGTAACACCCAGTGAGACGAGTCCACATTGGAGTGATGCAACGTGGCAGGGAGTAAAAGTAGCATCCATTAAAGGCTCAGTTTTCTCAAACAAAGATGGGTCATGGATCAGCCTTTTGTGCCAAAATTCACAAGAGAATTGTTAGTAAGTTCGTAAGGAACATTTCTCAACACAAGATTGCAGAGAATTTAGGTCTTTCAGCATCTACAGTGCATAATATTGTGAAGAAAATTTAGAGAAATCACTGTGTGCACAGGGCAAGGCTGGATCCAACTGTTCAATCTGCATGATCTTCAAGTTCTCAGGTGATGCTGCCGGAAAAAAGCAATCATGTAAAGATCTACAAATATAGCCTACTGGGCCCTGCAGTACTTTGTAAAAGCATCCAGGAATGTAACTTGAAACTGTACTACACAAGGAGGAAGCCATACATCAACTGTATGCAGAAACACTGCTGAGTTCTCTGGGCCCGAGCTGCTCTCAGCTGGACCAAAAGACTGGAGCTGTGTGCTCTTGACCAAACAGACCACCTTTCCACTCATTTCAGGAAAAACAGGCATCCAATTCTCTGTGCCAAAGATGAAAATGACCATCTAGATTGTTATCTGCAAAAAAGTGCAAAATCCAGCGTATTTGATAGTACGGGGGTGCATCAGTGGACACAGCATGACTGAGTTACATGTATGCAAAGGTACCACTGACTCAGATGAGTATATTAGGATTTGAGACAGACATGCGTTGCCATCAAGGCAACATCTCTTCCTAGGACATTTGTGCTTATTTCAGCAAGACAACATTTTGCACAGGCTACAACAGGGTGGCTTCACAGACACAGTGTGCTTAACTGGCCTGCTATCAGTTCAAATCTACAGTGGGTACGGAAAGTATTTAGACCCCTTTAAATTTTTCACTCTTTGTGTCATTGCAGCCATTTGCCAAAATCAAAAAAGTTCATTTTATTTCTCATTAATGTACACTCAACACCCCATCTTGACAGAAAAAAAACAGAAATGTAGAAATTTTTGCAAATTTATTAGAAAAGAAAAACTGAAATATCACATGGTCATAAGTATTCAGACCCTGTGCTCAGTATTGAGTAGAAGCACCCTTTTGAGCTAGTACAGCCATGAGTCTTCTTGGGAA
>VUQH01004235.1:0-11262 GCA_015106775.1 Etroplus canarensis | reverse complement strand
ACAGCTAAGATTGAGAAGTTTGGAGACAAAGTCAGAGAGGCAAGGCTGAGATGGTTTGGACATGTGCAGAGGAGGGATAGTGGATATATTGGACAAAGGATGTTGAGGATGGAGCTGCCAGGCAGGAGGAGAAGAGGAAGACCACAGAGAAGATTGATGGATGTAGTGAAGGAGGACATGCAGAGGGTTGGTGTGAGGGAAGAGGATGCAAGGGATAGGGAGAGATGGAGGCAGGTGATCCGCTGCTATAAAACCGTTGCTATAAAACAGTTTTGCATAAACCTATTTGAAAAATACCCTACATCTGACTTGTAGTGATTTAAAGGTTTAAGTTTGAAGTAGGTTGGAATGCTGCGTAGAATATATATATACACAGTATAAACACAATGCAATGATTTGCAAATCTGATAAATCAATATTTTAGTCACAAGAAAACATAGAAAACATCAAATGTTGAAAGTGAGACATTTTAATGTTTTGTGAAAAATACTAATCTTGAAAGTGATGGCAACACATCTCAAAAAAGTTGCAACAAGGCCATGTTTACCATGTTTACCGGACTGCAGGCAGGCCAGTCCAGCACCCAGACTCTTCTACCATGAAGCCAAGCTGATGTAATAAGATAAGATAAGATAAGATAAGATAAGATAAGATAAGATAAGATAAGATAAGCTAATCCTTTTTTTGTCCCACAGCAGGGAAATTTACATTGATTGCAGCAGCAGATAGAGTCACTCAGTTATAAAAACTATGAAAAATAAATAATATATATACACAGTTAAATAAAAGCAGGAAAAAATAGCTGCTGTATGCATTTTGGCATTGTCTTGCTGAAATGTACAAGGCCTTTCCTAAAAAAGACCTTTTCCACATTGATGGTGAATTTCCAAATGTTCGAGTTGCTAGTACCATAGGCACTATTGCATCCACATACCATCAGAAATGCAGGCTTTTGTACTGAGTGCTGATAAGAGAAGAGTTTTCCACTTTGCCTCAGTCCATTTTAAATAATCTTCGACCCAGACAAGACAGTGATCTTACTGGATCATGTTCATGTATGGATTCTCCTTGCATGACAGAGCTTTAACCTGCATTTGTGGATGACACGGAGAACTGTGTTCTTAGGCGACAATGATTTGTGGAAGTGTTCCTGAGCCCATGAAGTGATTTACAAGAGCGAATCCTGTTTTTATTTGCAATGCATTGCTGATCACCAGCATCCAGTATTGGTTTTTAGCTATACAGAAAAAGTATAGAGAAGGTCAGAAGGAGTTGCACTGTGTCTTTGTGGATCTTGAGAAAGCATATAATAGGATGCCAAGACAGGAAATGTGGAATTGTATGAGGAAGTCAGTTGTGGCAGAGAAGTATGTGAAGATGGTACAGGACATGTATGAGGACAGTGAGACAGTGGTGAGGTGTGCAGTAGGAGTGACCGATGGGTTCAAGTGCTGGTGAGATTGCATCAGGGATCGGCTCTGAGCCCCTTCTTGTTTGCAATGGTGATGGACAGATTGACAGATGAGGTCAGGAAGAAGTCTCCGTGGACTATAATATTTGCAGATGACTTTGTAATAGGTAGTGAGAGTAGGGAGGAGGTGGAAGAGAGCCTGGAGAGGTGGAGGTATGCACTGGAGAGAAGAGGAATGAAATGCAGTAGAGTACATGTGTGTGAATGAGAGGGAGGCAGGTGGAACAGTGAAGATGCAAGGAGTAGAGCTTGGTGAAGTGGATGGGTTTGAATACCTGGGATCAACCATCCAAAGCATCGGACAGAGCACAAGAGAGGTGAAAAAGAGAGTTCAGGCAGGGTGGAGTGGGTGGAGATGAGTGTCAGGGGTGCTTTGTGACAGAAGGATAGCAGCAAGAGTAAAAGGGAAGGTTTACAAGACGGTAGTGAGACCTGCTATGATGTATGGTTTGGAGACAGTGGCGCTGACAAAAAGACAGGAGGCAGAGTTGGAGGTGGCAGAATTGAAGATGTTGAGATTTTCTCTGGGACTGACAGGATGGACAGGATTAAACATGATTGCATCAGAGGGACAGCTCAGGTCAGAAAACAGAAACGGCTCATAGATGTAGTGAAGGAGGATAGGCAGAGGGTTGGTGTGAGGGAAGAGAATGCAGGCTTTGGGGTGAGATGGAGGCAGATGACCTGCTGTGGTGGCACCTAATGGAGCAGCTAAAAGAAGAAGAAGATAAAAAACAAAACTTTTAACCCTTTTTTACAGTCAAGATGCTCTAAGAATTAGGAACTTTGGTTTAAATTTTACAGGAACATATAAGACTGTAACTTTTTAAGTACTAATTGATAATTATCAATACAAATCACTTTATTAATGTAAACATGCTTTAATTACTTCCCTTCTTGGTTTTTACAA
This sequence comes from Etroplus canarensis, assembly GCA_015106775.1. Taxonomy (NCBI): domain Eukaryota; kingdom Metazoa; phylum Chordata; class Actinopteri; order Cichliformes; family Cichlidae; genus Etroplus; species Etroplus canarensis. The sequence continues at coordinate 8,881 of VUQH01004235.1, read as the reverse complement.
GGTAAAATGGTTACACATCTTTATAGTCTGACTTTAACATAGTCCCATCAATTAAACAATAAAATAATGACTTCATTGATTACATTAAGCTACAAGAATAAACCTTTACTAGCAAAATTAGCTGATAAAGTCTTAGAACTCGTATATTTCCCTCTTAGATTCTTCAACTGCTACACTGTCCTGCAAAAGTGTCTGAAATCAGCTTTTCTTTGTGTTTTCTTATTAGGGAAATGTAGTCAACAGTATCCCCCAAACTGAGATAAGTATGGCTTTTTATCCTTACTTGGCTCTAGCTTGAGTCTGGCAAAGAGCCCACAGCAGGCAGGTGACTTCCATCTTTGTGCATACTTATTTAACCTTGAGGTAATCTACAGATTAGAGCTGACATGCTTAATTTTTAATAACAGTGAATTCTTTGTGATTTTTCAGCTCTAGGAATGAACACAAGATTTTTTTTTTTCATCATAGTTTTATTTGGCTGTTTTTAATGTGTTTCAGATTTCTGATTCCCGTTACTATGGTTGCGTATTTTACTTTTGGTTTTCATCTGCATATAAAGTAGTTTGCTGTTAATGCAGTTGGCTTTTTTCTTTATCTGTGTTTTATTTTCAAAATTGCCACCACAGTCTCAGGTCACCTGGTCAAGGGCAGATATTTGTATATTCAGATAGTGTATGCAAGCAGTTGTGGGCATGAATGCAAATTGTGTGTGTGTGTGTGTTTGCAGATAAAACACGTGACCTTCATAGAGTGAACATTTGCTTTATTACATTGATGAAATTAAACAGGTTGGTGCTGTAGGCGAGCTGTAACATAGTGTTTGACACACCTGGTCCACCAGCACAAATGCTGAGTTCAACCAGAGGAAGAGAGAAACATCAAAATTCAAATTTTGCAGTTTATCTGTTAAGGAAAATTCACTTGAGAGTTTTAAATTCACCATCATATAATCTTCAGCTATAACTGGACTTGACTGACACCCCATCAAAAATACTCCCATGATAAACATGTCATCAACTTCTCCACACTGGTATCTCCCTTCCGTCCATCTAACACTGCAATACTTCCATACTTGAGCATCCAATGCAAACGCTTACAATCAATCCACCTGTTTTTGCTGCATGTGTTAGGGTACATTTCAAATTTGTCCAGTTTCCAAGCCTGCTTTTATAACAAGCTGTCATTGTGTCAGCTGCTGGACCTTTCTCCACCATGCACTAATGGATCAGGTCATTTCAGCACTATTTATATCTCTTAGAGAACTATGTACCTCCTTCCCTCCTGCTGATATCCCCTTAAACCATGGTGATTATCAGCATGGAAGGAGGGAGATGGGGAGATGGGGTGGCTGCAGTGGTGCAGGGGGATGGGTAGTTTTAGGGAAGATTCTCATAATAGCGCCTTGCTGTCCTCTTTTCTTCTGTTGTGCATTTCTACTGAAGGCTCAAAATAGAACATCTCTGGGGAGCATCGGATCAGGCTTGTGGTAGCTTTATGTAGCTCTTTTTTTTGGGGGGGGGGTGATCAGGGGAAAACAGAATTTGGAAGTTCATTCTTAAATCAGTTTATTTACACCCCAGAAGAGGCATCCTCAGCTCTGTCCCTCACACACTGCTCACAGTTGAACACGTGAGTATTGGTGAGTATCGGTAGCACAGATAAAACACAGAAACACATGCTCCATTGCATAACAGCAGGAAGTAACCAATTACATCCGAGAGAAATACTCTAAAGAAGCTGACAGGAGTTTTTGTGCGTCTTTGTTTATCTGTGTTATTTGCATATGTTTGTGTGCTCAGTGCAGTGTGTGTGTGTGTGTGTGTGTGTGTGTGCCTGTGGGTGCTTGAGCCACAGTGGATAAGAATGCATGCCAGAGTGAGTGAGCGAGCAAACGTACAAGCGGAGCAGGATCAGGAAGGGGAGAGAAAGAGAGCAGGGAAGGAGACAGAAGAAGCAGAGAGAGGGGGCTTTGTGCCGTGGCAGATAGTGCAGGAGCAAGTCGCGATATCCTCGAGAAAAGAGGAGGCGCGTCCTTCCATCTTCTCATTTGGGGATTTAAGCCGCTTCAGAGGAGGATTCCCCTGCTCTCTCCTCAGATGTAACACGGGACTTTGTTGTGCAGTGAGAGAGGGGCGCAGGAAGGAGGGAGAGGGACACTTGCTCCTACTTCCTTTGTACCCAGCCCGCTTGACAGATGGCACTGGCAGACTGATCTTTGACTCTCACCCAGGCATGAGTCCTCGCATCACTCACTGAGGTAACGTATGTCAGCTGTTTTTATTTTTTATTTTATATCATTTTGCTAAATCTGCATGCTTGCACTTGTATTCTGCTGCACTGTTTACCTTGAATGTGTTTGAATGAAAATGTCAATGTGCATGCAAGTGTGCCTGAAATGTGTCGGGGGTGGGGTGGGGTGGGGAGGGTAAGAGAACAGGAAGTACTGTGGCCCAGTCACCACCACATCAGCACCTAGTCAGAGTGAAGTTATTTTACATGGTCCCATTAGTGGAACTCTTGATCTGTGTTCCTCTCTCTTTTTTTCTTTACTGATTTGTATATGTTAGAGTAACTTGAGGTCCAGAGAGAGGATTGTTCATGGCAGAGGGGCTGTGACCTCCTGCCAGCACTGTTTCTCCTGAGTCGGCAACCACCTGGACTTTTTCACCCGGCCAGCCTTTATAGATTAAACTGATGCTGCTGTCCTCTGTGCCTCAAATGGCTTTAGCAGACTAATAAATCACGATGGCGCACACTGAAACAGTAGCAGGTGTTGTTTCCAATTACAGATAGGGGTATTTGTAATGTTAAGGATAGTGATGTGATAATGGGAGAATTTGTTATCTGTGTACTTCTAACTGTAAGAAAAGTGAATCTGATAAATCTAAAAATCTGATAAATGTGTTGTAAAGCACAAAAACAGCTATACAAACTGTGAGTGTAATAATTATTGATATTCACAATAACAGAAAAAATTCAGCTATGTAATAAATGCCCAGATGCATCCCCTGTCAGACAGTAAAGAATAATTGCTATTTTAATTTGAAAATGATTCAGTGGGGAAAAAAACGGTTTTAAATGAGGTATTTTGATCTTATTCACATTTTTCTCCTTTAATAAGGAATCTCTGACTCAGGATTAACACCAGACTGTCTTACTTGTTGGCCAGTTGCCAGCCTTTCTTATAAAACCAATACTCTACACAATGTGCTAACTTCTCTCAAGCAGCCAACACTGTTGGGAATGTATTGTTTAATTTCCTTAGAAAAATAGATGACAGTCCTGTAAATCTGAACTGAAAATCAAAGATTTTTCAATGTAGGGAAGTTTGTATCAAAAACAATAGCTGAATAACCGGTCTGTGTAATAACTCACTCGCATTCACTTTCAACTGTCCTTGCTATCACAGTGTCTCCCACAAATGCACACACATACTGTACATACATACATTGTCTCCTGCCTGGTAACTGTGTCAGTGGGATGTTATTGTTTAGATGAATTCTAAGAGCACAGCACTTATTAATTACTGATAGTAATTAATAGTGTAGGCTTGGCTTTTAACAGAGTCAACTTACACACTAACTCCAATGTATGCAGTGTTAAAAATATATTAGGCAGGCATGCAAATCCAGATTGGATCTATAAATGCATAGTGATTTGTTTCAAGCAACCAAGGACAAATCTAACTGCTTCATACCAGTCAACAGCACTAAAAAGCTGGAAGTAGGACAGAACTTCAGCCTTTTAAATTTGTATTTAAACACAAGCATTTAAATGACATGATATACCAATGCCTGATAATATCCCTTGCGCTGAAAACACATTAAAGTATCAATAGTTTTGTTAGGTTGAATTTTACCAGCAGCGCAGACAAATACTTCAACCTGTACTACCTTTCAGTATTCTATAGTTTTGTTCACTAGTATACACCAGATAACAACAGCACCAACACTGAGACCCTCTGCATGCTTGCATACTAGAAATACTATATGTTCAGCTAATTAAAAATTTAACAGACATGGCAACCCCATTCAATCACATCACCTCTAGGACTGCATGGAGCTGTAACTCAGAAATTTCTATCATTTTGCATTTCCTCTCTCCATCAATTCCCACAGTATATTACCACAGTGTCACATATTAGTGGGCCATCAGATTTCTATGCTTAGTCTCAACCTTATGTGGTTTCCTCTTTGTCGAGAAGATGCCTGCAGGTACATAGTTCAAAGTGCGGCATTTTGTCACTGTCAGCTTAATGTGTTTATTTTTAGCGCTCATTGACCTGTCTCAGAATGAAGATTGATGTTGGATTGCCTCCCACTGCATTTCCAGGGTCACTCTCCTGCTCTCTAGGGCTCATGCTGAAACTCACACTATAGATTAACTACACTGTGGCGTCCTGTCTCTGGAGACAAACATCACAAAGCAGGTGAATTGATGTCATCATAGTACTAGCCAGTTACCTAATGAAAGCACAATATGAAGTCAGATGGAAAGCAGAGGTTTGCCATTGTACTTAGTAGTTGACCTTTTGCTCTGGATCTACTGAGCACATGATTATATAATCACACACATCCATCCATTTTCTTCTGATTGGACGAAAGGTGGAGTACACCCTGGACATGTCAACAGTCTATCACAGGGATATATGCTTTAATAATAAATACAAGAATATCTTTTTGTTTTGTAAAACAATTGTTCTTTCAAGATTGTCCTGGGCTGACACTGGCCTTATTAACTGAATGGGAACCTGCAAACTCCACTCAGAAGGGCTATACACAGGTTTGAACCTGAAATCCTCTTCTTGTGAGGCAACAGTGCTAACCACTGAGTGACTGTGCTACCTACTACCTACGTTTTTTTTAATTGTGTTACAACACAGCAGTGCTGTATACAGTAGTCAGGTCTAGGGTTGCCTCTGTAAGGTTCTCTTTATTCTCCCAGGTTTTGTTTGCTTTTGAAGTGAGATAGACCTTTTTTTCCTGGTTAGTGATTCTTTTATTTCTTGCAATCCTTATTCCATACCATCTTTCTGTGAGCAGCTGCACAGTATTTTTTTTGACACTGTTTACTGTCTGGAGAGCATACATTTTCTTCTTTTTTGCATTTTTACAAGGATACATTCTGTGGTAAGCGCTTTAAAGCCTTTTCCTCAAAAAAATGATCAAGTTGATCAAATCCAGCATTCTGTGCTGGTCTGGCTTGACACTGTAATGCCTGTAGTCTTTACTGGCATTCTTCTGACTAATCACCTGCTCTGACACAACTCTCAGAGGGTTAGCATAGTTGGCATACTTTACTGGTATTAGCAGGTGTTATTATAAGCCACAGTGACTTTAGTTGTAGAGACACACGCTGAGTTTATATAGGCTGGTGTTTAATTAGTACCAGCTCTTTCAACGTATTAAATTACTTACTGTCTTTCTTTAATGATGATTTACTTCACATATACTACTTCTAATTCAGGATTCATCAACATGTGCAGTTAATCAATTCTAATTTACATAAACAATTCAATTCTCATTGATGCTTCTCTACCTTTTACTTCTGTAAAAGTTTTTTGCATTATTCATGCATTACAGATATAGCATCAAGTATATGCAAGACATTACTACTTTGGTGACAGAAGCTTGCGATTGTTTTTGTTCTTTGAGCTGAGCCATCTGATAAAAAATTTTCAGCCTTTTTTTCTGTATAAATGACAATAGATTGTTCTTGTGGCAGTGTAATTAAATCAAACAAGTTCAGTGCCCAAAATGCTGTTTCTTTCTGTTGCTTTCAGCTTGATGTGAGTAAAGACAGAACTTTTCTTTATTTTGTTAGGGTGGAAATTACAACTTCAGTTCCAAAAAGTAAAATATATTCATACATTCATCTTCTTCTGCTTATCTAATTCAGGGTCGCAGGGGGCACTGGAGCCTATCCCAGCTGTCATAGGGTGAAAGATGGGGTACAGCTGTCACACAGACAGGCAGACAACCATTCATGCTGACATTCACACCTACGGTCAATTTAGAATCCCCAGTTAACATAGCTTTGCGCATTCTCCTTACAAACTAAAGGTCCCTGACTCATTTCTAGGTGGGGACACAAGCCCATCTCACCATGGAGGGTTGTGTCAGGACAGGCATCTGCCAAATTACCAATGTGAATGAATACGCTGTGGCGAATACAAGGGAGCAGACAAAAGGTACAATTAACCTAGCCTCTTTGCATGTCTTTGGACTGTGGGAGGAAGTCGGAGAACCTGGAGTAAACCCATGCAAGCATGGGGAGAAAATGCAAACTCCACACAAAGAGGCTTAAGCTGGCCAGCTTTTGGATTCAAACCCAGACCCTCTTGCTATAAGGCAACAGTGCTAACCACTGCACCACCATGTTTCATTTAAAATGGACTGAGCTCAAGTGGAAAACTGTTCTGTAACCAGACAAATCAAAATTTTAAATTCTTTTTGAAATAGTGGATGGTGCATCCTCTAGATTTAAGAGGAGAGTGACCATCCTGCTTGTTATCAGTGCTCAGTTCAAAAGCCTGCATCTATGATGGTATGGGGATGCATTAATGCCTATGGTACTGGCAACTTGCACATCTGGAAAAGGACCATCAGTTCTGTAAAATACTGTATATACTGGTTTTAGAGCGATATATGTTCTTCTCCTGATGACATCTTTTTCAAGGGAAGGCAATGCATATTTCAGCAAGACGATGGTAAACCGCATACTGCAGCTATTACAACATCATGGATTCACAATAGAAGAGTCTGGGTGATGGACTGGCCACCCTGTAGTCCAAACTTTTCATCAATTGAAAACATTTTGCACATCATAGAAGACCCAGGACTGTTAGTCAACTGGAATTTTATATCAGACAAGAGTGGGACAACATTCCTCTCCTGAAGAAGGTCCAGCAGTTGGCTTCCTCAGTTCCCAGACATTTATGATTGGATGCTACACAGTGGTAAACATGGCCCTGTCCAAACTTTTTTGAGACATTAAAAAGAACATGTCTCATTTGATATGTTTTCTGTGCTCTTTTGTGCATAAAATGTTGGTTTATGAGATCTGCAAATCATTGCATTGTATTTTTATTTATATTTTACACAGTGTCCCAACCTTTTTGGAACTGGAGTTGTAGATATTACATGTCAGATCAGTTGTTATCAAAGAAGTTGTACCACAGTAATATAACTGGCTTCCTGAGTTCATCTTCCACAATTACTGTTCACTTTTGTTTATCAGCAGTCCAGATATTATGCTACTTTTTAGTTCAGTTCTCACTTTCTAACTTTGTTGTTTTCCCCATCTACTGTAGCTGAAATGATAATGCTGAATGAGTGTTTAGCTAATGCAAGGAAACCACTTCCTTTACCTCAGGGAAATTAACAAACAACTTGCAAGCTAAACTAACTGCTTATATGTCACACCAGAGAGAAGATGAGAGGGGGGTGGGAACAGCACATGCAGTAATTAGCAACTGTCATCATGATGCTTGCATGGGAGAAGAAATTGTTTTTATTTTTATGTACTGAAAGCAGCAGTTGTTACAAGGGCTATCCTGAAGTCCTGTTAACAACAGTAATTTGCAAGATTTTATACATTCAGATTGCAGATGAGGCAGAATAATGTGTCACGAATAACCTTCTCTGTCTCTGTTTCTTGTGCGCCGGACCATTTACCATAATACTAAATAAAATGCTTTTCTACTTAGCAGATAACCTTTGGACACTTGTTGACTCATGGCAGTGATTAACCCACACATCAGAACTTGAGGCCATAACCAAAGCTTATCATTGTAATGGAGTGGATATTTATCAAGCTAAAGGCTGCATTTAGATGCCCGGATGTATTTGGCTTTACACCCCCTAAAGTAGAATTATCATATTTAATGGCAGGCCTGATGTTACGAGCAATGAGTGTGATGTGCCAAATTTCACTACTGGATGATGCGAATGGTGATGTGGAATTGGAGGGGAAAAGGAGGAAGGACATTATGTATAGAGTCTCAGGAGAAACAGACAATTAATCCTAATGATTTTAGTGGTCCCCTGACTTGAATTTGAGCCAGCCACCGTGAGGGTAATATCCATGTATCTGAGTAAAATAACTATTGAAGGGATTAGTAAAAATTTTAGTAGAAGCATTTGAGCCCTCGTCCTTGAAAGTGCTGAAAGAATATACTAACATTGAATTACTTAAGTAAACTCAAATGTGCTTAAATTTGTTTTTTCCTCATGAGAGTAGCCCCTACTATGCTCTGTTTTGCGGTTAGACAGGCTTCCAACGTTGGTGACTGGCACCCTTTTTAAACACACTTTTCTTTAACGGCACATAATGTTTTCCTTGCCTCTGAGCTTATTAAAATCATTAGGTTAGAAAAAGGTGCTCACTAATCATCTAAGATAGTGACTGCTGTAGACCTTCTACCTGCAATGCAGCTTTCTTTTTTCTATAAGTTTGTATCCAGTCCCTCAAGAATACCACTGACAGAAACCTTTCCTATTATAGCTTGTCTGCTTCTTTTTGTTTGATGTCAGTCTGTCACTGTGGTTCTTGGGTGATTTTAATGACCCTTAGTCCTGGTATCTTGGTTTGTTATGTCCTGCTCGTTTGGCTGTTTTACTGGATTGTGTTGGTTAGAGGAGCTCTCTCTATTGTTAGAAAAGCTGAACTGAAAGCATTTTGAAATGGTATACTCTCTGTATTATTTTTAACTCTTCCAGCTGTGTGCGTTTCATATATATATATATTTATACATATATGTAAAAGGCTGAGACTGTATGCTAAGCGGAAGCAAGGAGGCCGGGGACTGGTGAGTGTCAGTACCACAGTCCAGGATGACACAACAAACATCCACGAATACATCAGGAAGATGGCCCCAACC
>VUQH01004234.1:0-12266 GCA_015106775.1 Etroplus canarensis | reverse complement strand
CGTCCGGCTATGGACTCCAGAGACCCCAAGAACCCACACACCCGGGGAGACAGCAGCGAGGAGCGAGGAGGGGCACCCCCTACTGACCATGGTGATAGATAGAGGGGTCAGCAAGCCCCAGATCCAGTCACACTCACCTGCACACTCAAACACACACACACTCAGACCAGACGGGAGGGTAAATAAATAAATTTAAAAAAAACACGTATACGCACACTCACACACACAGGCAGATGCACGCACGCACGCACACTCACACGGACACACGTTGGGCCACCCCCGATGCGCGGGAGAGAGGATGCTCCGCCATGACCCGGGGATGCAGCCATCCCGGCCCCCAATCCCAGCCCCCCCACCCCCCCCGAAGTGATTGCACAATTAACTAATAAGCAGTTTCATGGCCCAGTGAGGCCTATCACATTATTATTCCTTGAAACATTGAGTAGATAATAGATGTGGAGTTGATTCCAAGTGTTGAACTTACATTTGGTAGCTGTTCCGAAACTCATATGAGGTTTAAAGAGATGCAAATGAAAATGAAGGAGTCCAGTCATCAAGCTGAAAAAAATTGTAACTCATTCATTTTATTTATTCTGCTATGATGAATACAAACAGTGACTTCCAAAATATACCTGAACTTAAATATTGTTTAACTTATACCCTTAACCTCTAGGCTCATTTTTTATTCACTAACATGATTTTCAGTTAGGTTTTTCTTCTATTTAAATTGCTGTGGTAATTGTGAAAAATAGCTGTGGAAAATAGGGTCTTAAATCCGCAGATTAAAAGAGAATATTCACTCTTTTATCTAATCCAAGTATGTTCTCTTTGGTTCAGTGTAACCATTTGGATAAAATGCTGACACCAGGAGGTGCATATACACGTAGTGATAAGCTAAATTAAATGCATTCCATATTGTTCTTAGAAAAAAAAGGCCTTCAGAATTTATTGCACGTCTATAACGAACAAAGTCCACACAGCGGCATGTCTCTGGGAGGGGAATATTGATGTTTTTCAGTGAGTTTACCAGTGTCTTTGACCCGTTTTTTCTAAACAGAGGTAATCCAGACAGCAAAAGAAATCCCTGTCTCTTATTCTAAAGAGCTGCCAGCATGAAGAAACAATCGACCAGTCTTCGAGTAAGGTTACCTGTATTTGTGTTTATCACAGAGGTGATTATTGTTGCCTTATATGCAGCATTTGTTACCTACGATGAGCATGCTGATGCCAGATTTCAGACTAACCAGACAAAACCCATGCACAATGCAGTATACAGGGACTACCCTTTCTTTGCAGATATACAGGTTATGATATTCCTCGGTTTTGGGTGCCTGCTGGCATTTTTCCGACTCTATGGCTTTGGGGGGATGGTTTTTAACTTCCTCACAGCCACTTTTGCCATCCAGTGGGCAATTCTGGTGCAGGGTTACTTCCAGTTCAACCGTGATGGTAAGATCCACCTTGGAGTGATCAATCTCATAAATGCAGAGTTTGCCTGTGCTGTTGTGCTGATATCTTATGGGGCAGTGCTGGGGAAGACCAGTCCATTGCAGCTGCTGGCCATGGCTTTGCTGGAGATTCCAGTGTTTGCAGTCACAGAATGGGCTGTTCTGAAGTATCTGAAGATCAATGATGCAGGAGGCACTATACTCATCCATCTCTTTGCCTGCTATTTTGGTTTGGGTGTCACTTTTGTCCTGTACAGGCCTTGCCTAAATGAAGGCCATGCAAAGGAGCGTACCAGTTACCATTCTGACATCTTGTCTCTAATGGGAACCTTGTTTCTCTGGGTGTTCTGGCCCTCCTTCAATTCAGCTTTAACCCTGAAAGGAGATGATCAGCACAGAGCCATCCTCCACACCTTTATTGGTCTAAGTGCTTCTACACTCACAGCCTTTGCTCTCTCTGCCATGCTGAACAAAAATGGCAAGCTCACCATGGCCGATATTCAGAATGTGACGCTGGCCGGAGGTGTGACAGTCGGGGCATCTGTGGATATGATGATATCGCCTGCAGTTGCATATGCTCTGGGTATGATAGGTGGTGCTGCATGCATGCTGGGATACAAGTACTTGAGCCCCATCTTGGCACGACGCTTCAAGATTCAAGATCAGTGTGGGATACATAACTTGCATGGTCTAACAGGACTTATATCCTGCTCGGCAGGGATATGTGCCATACTGATGGCTAATGAAGAGGTTTATGGCCCCAGTTTGTATGAGATCTTTACCCACAGAGCTCCAGCAGAAGGGGATCCGAAGCTGCAAGAGCTGCAGATGCTGATTCCTGGTTTACAGCCAGGTTTGGGGAGAACTGCTCGGGAACAAGCTCTCTTCCAGGTCGCAGCGGGGTTCTCCACCATAGGCCTGTCAGCGTTGGGAGGTATACTCACAGGCTTTGTCTTGAGGCTGCCATACTTTGCATCACCATCTGATGATTTCTGTTTTGATGACGAGCCTTTTTTTGAAGTTCCTCCAGACTATGATTCACCAGTCACACTGAAACCTAGTAACACAATTAGTGTTGAAGATTCTGCTGTCTAATGCTCAAATGCCAAGGACTGTCAGCATGATGCAAGAAACACGAATACATAAGCCTACAGTACTCTTTGAAAGTAATTTACTGTAATGTTGACAGTGTATATTACATTAAACATATTTTAATTCATTTCATTGTATTTTAAATTGTCCTAGTGATCACTTTCATGTTATTGTCCAACGCTGCCTAATACAGATAGTGATTGTGATAGTGAGTGTAATAGATTTCCCTACATGTAAAATCAAAGAAAACTTTTTTCTGTTCATCACAAGTTTGTAATGTGCAAAAAGTTTTTTTAAGTTGCGTTCATTTTTTTCAAAGTGATTATGTCTATAATTCATGCCCTGTAGAGTCAAAATAGACAGCTCCAGGTCAAAGAAGAAATAATGAAATAAATTATAATAATACATAAGAAAATCATAATTTTCATATAATCATAATAATCAAATCATAATAAATATAGCTAACTTACTTATATGTACCAGGAAACGTTTGGACGTCAGAGTTATTATTTCTGCTTTATATTCACTAGATGGCAATACAGAGCCATGAAATGAACCTGATTGAACTCTGGCATGAAAGTCTGATATCCCAAAGGTCAGCAGTGTTGGGGCCCCCAGTTGTGTTTTATAGGCTCAACTGAACCAATGAACACACAATCCTTGTTCCAAAGGTCAGAAGCCATTTAAATAGGCTATCAAAGGCCTGAAGTTATTACTTGTCTAAAAAGATATAAAATAATAAATAGAGTGTAAAAGGAATGGATTGATAAAGAAAATATGAGCTAATCACATTATTTAGATGAATATTTTAAAGTTAGCAATTTTTTTAAAAAGGGAAACCTTAGATGTTGTAGAGTAAATATATAACTTCCTGCCTAAATTAATATTTAATTTGTCTGTCACCTACCTATGCCTATAATGTTTAACTCACTAAACAGGGGTGTGTAATACCTAAATTAATGACATTTCTAGGAAGTTTTTTTCAACCCAAAATGTCTATGGATATTTACTATTTAATTCCCTTAATATTCAAGAGTTTTTAAGGACCTGAAAAAAACATTAAAATGCAGAAGAATAGTGCATTAAAATGAATTTAGTGAAAATAAGTGGCAAACAAGAAATGGTTAAAAAAAATTAAAACATAGCATTCTTGTTATCATGTGTCTATAGGGTAAATCCAAGCAGGTAAGCACTGGGCACTGGAGTTCCTGCATTTAGGTGAATTTTTATAGGCCAATGCCTTTTCTGCGTCAGTCTGTGGAATAAATGTTTTGGAAAATACAAATTTCAGGCACCAGGTGAGAATTCAAAATGTAGTTCAGAAAGGCTCATGTATTTATGTATTGTTATTCTCACTGAGTTGGACATATAGGCATGAATTACTCCTTTGTCCTTTGTTGGAGAATGTAACATCATACATGAGCATGTGGGAGCTGTTAAATCAACAATAAATCATTTCCTTTTAACTGCTTTAGTTCCCTTTGTGTTTGTTTTTCTCTCTGTATTTGTGGTATCAAGTTATGCTGTCGACAGGTTGACAGATTAGGTCAGGCAGGTGTCCCTGTTGGCTATGATGTCCACCCATTGTGATCTGTAGTGAGAGTATGGAGCAGGCAGAGAGCCTGTAAAGGTGAAGGTATGCACTGGAAAGAAAAAGAATGAAAGCCAGTAGAAGAAGCAGTACAGAATATGTGTGTGTATGAGAGTGAGGTGTAATGGTGAAGATGCAAGGGGTAGAGGTGGTGGTGGTGGATGAGTTTAAATACCTGGGTTCAACCATCCAAAGCAAGGGACAGAGCACAAGAGAGGTGGAGAAGAGAGTGCAGGCCTGCACTCTCTTCTCCACTTTTTCACCTCTTTTGTGCACTGTCCATTGCCGTGGATGGTTGAATCCAGATAAGTACACTGGCAATGAAGGGAAGGGAAAACAATCCATAGGTAAAAGAAACCTTCAGCAGAGCCAGGTTCACAGATGGTGGACATTTGCTGTGACTGGTTAGGGCAGGTGTCTTGAACCTGCAGCTCTGGAGCCACATGCAGTTCTTTCACCCATCTACTGTACAGTGGCTCCCTGTGACTTTGACCAAAAAACAAAAAAACTAGTTGACTATAAATATGGAAATAAATAATGGTCTACACTTTCATTTATTATTTCCCTAAGTCATTTTTCACATTCTTTGTGCATAAAAATGTGTAGCTTATACACCAAATAATGAAAAATAGTTTTATTATGTGTATCATAGCCAGCAATTAGCACCTGGTGCCCTATAGCTGATCCTAAATGGCCCATGGACAAACTTGTTTGATAGCTCACTGGTATACTTCACCTGCAGCTGGACTTCAGTCAATATTAGTTCCATAGTTTCAAAAATGTAACAAAAATGTGGTATTGTTGCAATGAAAATAAAACTGCAGCCCCTGCAAGTTAGTTAATTGGGTTAAAGGAGTTTAATTACTTGCATTCTGATGGACTAATTTGTACTTAACAGGCTTCACCTACATTATAAAGCTAACATATGTTTTGAGGCTCCATACAGATTTTTTTTAGGTCAAAAAAAATTTTTTTGACTGAAAAGGTCGGCTACCACTGGGTTACGGGAGAGAGAATAAAAAAAATCGAGCGCTTCTTGGCTCCGGTAGGTGGCAGCAGTGAGACACCAAACGTCGCTGCTGTAAATCCTCACAGAAGAGGAAGAGGAAGAGGAGCGCTGAGTTACCAGGCCACGACCTGCTGCGGGACACTCCTGCTTCTTACAAAAACGAGGTTACATAACTTCGAAAATTGCGACTTCATCTTGGCTTTGTGCGATCTACAAAGACAGAGGCGTCGAGTGGAACCTCTACTGCAGCGTGTTTTCCGTGATATTTTGACTTTGGCACACCCTTTCATCAATTAAACACGGTAACGTCTGTGTTTGCTGTTGAAGCCGCGGAAACGTTGTTAGCTTTTAGCCATGTTGGAAACGAAGCGCCCGCTTTTTCTCAGACTTTAATATTGTCTGACATCGTGTAAAACGTGTCGAGATGATATTTGGTTGATTGCCGTTTTGTAGATGTTAACGGCTATTGCTAATTATATTCTCAAAGTGCCCGACATAAATTGTTAATGCGGCCCTCTGACACGAGCTAACGTTGAAACGACGGAGATGGTGGCTAGTTAGCATTAGCTCCGTTTCCAGGTAAAGGCGTGTTGAAGCGTGTGTGCATTAATTAGGTTTTACTGTTGTGCCTTAGCTTTAAATAAACAATTTATTTTGGCTTTTTAGATCATGTAATTGATTGTATGTGGATTATTACGTTATATAAAGGGGAAAACCCAACAGTCGCTCTTGTACTGTTGTCAGTGTCACCTCGCTCACATTTGTAGCGTTTGCTCTTGGTATTACATGCTCTCCTATCTCAGGGGTCTCGAACCCGTGGCTCTTTCGGCCCCCTGTAGTGGCTCACTGTGCCTTCGACAAATGTGCCTTCGGCTGGTCCCTTGTATTCTCCCGAAGGGGTCGCTACAGCGGTTTAATCTGTAGCGGTTTACGCTGGGTGGTCTTCCTGACGCAAACCCTCCATGGTGAGAGAGCTTGTGTCCCCACCTGGACTCGAATCAGAGACATTTTGCTTGGAAGGCGATGTTGCAAAACTACCAACAAACGTCCAGGGGCATCCCCCTTTGACTTGAACAAAAAAACTAGATAAATGTGAAATTTTCAGTTTGCTAAACCGCAGTGGCCTTGGAATTAAACACTTAAAGGGCTGGTTCTAAGTCCTCTGAGCTGTGGATCTGAAAAGAAAAAGGAAAAAATGTGTTTAAACTGTTAAATTTGCTTTCTGTTTTGCAAGTGCTTGATCTGTTGCTGGACTTAAGTCAAAATAAAATTCAAGTAGGCTCTTTTTAATTTGACTAATTTGCACAAATACAGGTGGGTCTCAAAGCGGCCTGCAGAGTTTTATAGCTAGTGTTTCAAAGTCAGCTTAAACATGTGAATGGATATTTTCTTCTCCACTTCATAGCTGTTGCATTTTGTTACTAACAAAATTAGATAAATAACAAGTAGAAACTACAGTAGTGGTTTTAGTAATAATAGTTCTATCTTGTTCTTTCAGCTGCTCCTGTTAGGGGTCGCTATGATTCCATAAATACAACAAAAAATATGGTTAATAGTAATTAAAATGCAACATTAAAGTATTAAATAACCATAAATAGCCCTCTGCAGAATAGTCACAATTTATAGAATAATATAAAATGTATGTATTCAAAATCTGCTGTAGCAGATTAAAAAATAAGTTATACACAACAAATACATAGCAACAATAAGTAAGTTGGTATAAGGCTGAGAGATGTTTTGTGGTTCCGTACAGATTGTCTCTTTCTGGAATTGCGCAAAATGGCCAACCCCTGTCTATGCAGAAGGATCATTGTCACCTTGTGTTTTTATTACAGGATCGATATGGCTGATGACTTTGACGTTGAGGCAATGCTGGAGGCTCCATACAGAAAGGTGGGTTTAAAGTCGGGAGCCAAGAGGCCTGTTACTGTTAGTCCTTTTATATTTGCTACTGTGACAAAGTTAACTTGAATGTTGTGTGGTGTGATTGAGTATTTAAGACGCAATACAGAATTATAAATAAATCCACATCTATCTCTCTTTATAGACTTCCCTAATGATATCTCACCTCTACTCCCATGAATTCATCTTTGATTCCACTGTGAACTGTGAAAAAAAGGAAGGTAGTTATTGCGCATATACTGATGTACTGTGGTTCACTTTAGGACTAAAAGAGATTCAACCCAGAACATCCAATCCCTATTCGGTTGCAACAAGGTGAATGCCAATGGTTGATAAGCCCATCTTTACTTGTCCAGCAAAGGAGGCAGTATTCAGATTTACAATCTGCATGTTGTTGCCGTTTCTGAATGTGATTTTGTTTTGTTATCAAGTGTTTTTATAAAGATGTTGTGTAGTATTTGAAAAAAAATCCCTTAATGTGCTATTTAATTTAGATTATATTTTGTTATATAACTCTAATAAACTAATTCTGTAACAAGAATCAACCTCTAAAGTTGTTTGTATACATATGGTTTCCTCATGTTATAGTATATGTATGTACCTTATTGCGTCTATGTCAGACTGCAACTGGCTTAACTATGGGAAGTTGTAATGCAGTAAAATTCCTCGAAATCCAGAGATTGTAATTGCAGAGCTTCGCTGCATTTTAGCCGTCTCATGATTTTTATAGTAAAACTATTTTGAAAAGTTATTTTTCTCTTGCTCGTAAATATGAATACTGCCTCTTTGCCTTAGCCAACTGTAATGTGAATCAGCATCTTGATTTTTTTGCATGCTACAGAACACCACAGATATTGATATATTTCTAGAATGACTGTAAAATAGATACATCTACCTTTATTGTATGATAAAATGATTTATTTTCAGTAGTTAATAATTCCTTAAGTCAGAAGGTTGTAAGTATTTATTAATGTAAACTAAAGATGATCGTATTATAACACGTGGCTGAATTAATCTTTTTATTTATTTATTTGCTTGGGCGTCAATATTACTAAGAAGTGTGAATCCCTGTTTGCTTCAGGGCAAGATGTGTGACAGAGGTGGCATCGAGCTCTTACAGTCCAAGAACGAAAATGGGTGAAGATCTCTGGACTGACACCAACCACACAGGATCTCTTTTAGTGGCCCTGGGCCATACGTGGTCACATGTTTAGGCACAAATAGTGGCATTGGTACGACCTATTAGAAGGGTATTGGTGGAGATGACCTGACTATTGTCAAAGCTTCCTGAACTGAGCTAATATGTTGGAAACTCTCCCTTAACTTTGCTTTGTTGCATTAACTATTGAGCAGCCTTGTAAAAGAAAAAAAGGATGGAGTGGGATAGGAAGCTATTGGGGTGGTGGAAGGACACTGTCCAGACATGACAGTAGGAAGTTTGTATTATTATTAATTGAATATATTCTGCATTTTCTCTTGTCCCACCCCATCCCCTTTACCTTGACGACATGAAATGTTTCATCTACGTCCTCATGATGTTCTTCTATCAACCTTGCTTAGGATGAGAACAAGTCCTCTCATGCAAATGGACACGATGACCAGAGCAAGAAGTAAGTTTTTGTTATCCATCAAGTTGCCCACATAGTGCTTATTCAGAGAACGTTCATATCTACCTTAAAATCTGTGTTTATACTTGCACAACAACAGCAGTGTTGTAACACATTTCAGGAAAAGGAGGAGTCGGAGCCGGAGCCGAAGTCCAGGCTCTAAGAAGAGGAGAAGCAGGAGCAAAGACAGAAAGAAAAGTAAGAAGAGGAGCAAGAGCCGAGAGAGAAAAAGAAGCCGCAGCAGAGAGCGCCATCGCAGCCGCTCCAGAAGCAAAGATCGATCTGGGCGGTACAGAGCACGCAGGAGTCCAATGTATGTCAACCTTGAACTTGATGATATATTTACACTAAACTAAATCAGTTGATTCACTGCAACTGCTTTGCTGTAACTTGTATTAACAAAACTCCCCTAATGTTTAGTGAATGCTTCATTATATTTCTTTTTAAGGTGGTATTTAAATGTGGTGTTCTACATTACATTACTATTACTACTATTACTATTAAGTATTAATTTTTTTTTGTCTGTGTTTTAGCCGGAAACGTTCCAAAAGCCGGAGTCCCTTCAGAAAAGAAAAGAGCCCCATCAGGTAAGAAATAGTCACATAACTGTATGGTGTCTGTGTGCGCGTGTGATTCAAATGTCAGTTCTTTTAATACTGACATGACAGGTTTGGGAGACAGAAGTGACTGTATGTGGACAAGAGGGTGGGATGATGAGTTATCAACCAACTTTAGCAAGCTGTATTCATAAACTATATGGTTGTTAATTAGTGTTAACAGACTAATGCAATACTTTAATTTTACCCACTAAAACCACAGCATAAACTTCTTGTGTGGCCTGTACCTCACAGAAGGCCATTTTATTAGTTAAATGATTCCATTAAAAAGCACCAGTGCCACAAACGCTGTTAAGAGGTTCACTTCAGGGACTCGTATTTGTGGAGGTGAGTTCCATCAGGCAGCTCTTGGCTACAGCAGCGTTGGCTCACCTGTGAAGCAAAGCTACCACACCCTTAACGTTAAGCCTTACCAGAATTGAAATGAATGACTTATTTAAAAATTATAATAAATTGCACACTAGACAGTTGTTATGAAGTAGAAAATGTTTGTTGTGAACTAAACTCTTTAACTTAAATATGTGGATTGACTCATTTTTGGAGCGGACCTTGAGTGGTCATTAGAGGAACTGCCTTGTTTTTGATTTTTTTGCATTGGTTGTATTTTACAACCCCAGGGATTGACATTTGGTCCCCCATCAGCAGTAGCTTTCTAGATTGCTCATCAGCTGTGTTCCGCTTTACACCAGTCATCCAAAGAGAAGAGATCTAAATTAGCGTGATTAGCCAGCAAGCCTGGTTTGAAACCAGTATCAATGGGAAGTGTGCCAGATCTATCCTGCCGGACCAACTAAAACATACACTCTCAGATTTTTGTGGCTCTCCGGTTATTGTTTCAGTATAGCCAGAAAATTATGTCAACTTACTTTTGAAGTTTTTTAATGTCTTGAATTTTGTCTTTATGGATGTTTTGGGTTTCTGTGATTGACCTACAAATTTTCTATACTAATTTCACTATTTGATTTGTAGGCTTTTCGGAGCCAACTCAGTTAAAATATTTTTTTTTCTTCCTCTAAGGGCACCAATTGACAATCTAACACCAGAGGAGAGGGATGCTCGCACAGTTTTCTGTATGCAGCTTGCTGCAAGGATCAGAGCTCGGGACCTGGAAGATTTCTTCTCAGCTGTTGGAAAAGTCAGTTGTTTTTCAGTTTAATCTGAAACAAAGTTAATTTTCATCCAGGAATGATCTGTGAAATTATGACAATTTTTTTCTTGTAGGTCAGAGATGTGAGAATAATTTCTGACAGAAACTCCAGGAGATCAAAGGGCATTGCATATATAGAGTTCGTGGAGGCTTCTTCTGTACCTCTGGCAATTGGATTGACTGGCCAGAGGCTTTTAGGAGTGCCCATCATCGTCCAGGCCTCTCAGGTCAGTGCCCTGACTTTCTGGTAACTTCATCTAAATATAGAGCAAGTGGAATATTTCAGCTCAGTGTGGCTGGACATATTAATAAACAGTTGCCATGCATCAGCAGTCAAGACTTTGTATCAAGCACTTTGAAAACTTTTCATGTTAGCATTTGTTATGTAATGTTTTAAAATTAAAAAAGGACCAGAAATGACTCATTTTTGGAGCCAGCCTCGTTTTCAAAAAACTGAAAGTTAACATGTAATCCAGATTACATTGAGACAAATAATTTTATTCTACACTGTAGTCCCTGATCATTTAAACATACTTATTTTGAATACACTAACCTTTTTACATGTAATTACAGGCAGAGAAAAACAGAGCAGCGGCTGCTGCCAATAATCTGCAAAAGGGCAGTTCAGGTCCAATGCGGCTGTATGTTGGCTCACTGCACTTCAACATCACTGAAGAAATGCTTCGAGGGATTTTTGAGCCCTTTGGAAAGGTCAGTAGAAATTTTTAAAGATGAATTCATTTTTGATGTATGTAGTTGAAATTAATGCAGTTGTTTTGATCTCCAAAGATTGAAGGAATCCAGCTCATGATGGACAGTGAAACTGGACGATCCAAAGGATATGGCTTCATATCGGTAACTACAGTCTTGTGCTTTATTGACGCCTTTTTCTTTGCTGCTGGGTTCACTTTATAACCTCTTTACCCTCTGAAGTTTGCAGATGCAGAATGTGCAAAAAAGGCACTGGAGCAGCTGAATGGCTTTGAGCTAGCCGGACGTCCAATGAAGGTGGGACACGTTACAGAGCGCTCAGACTCTTCGACAGCCAGCTCATTCCTGGATAATGACGAACTGGAGAGGACTGGGATTGACCTAGGCACCACTGGACGTCTACAGCTTATGGCTCGACTAGCAGAAGGTTTGTTACATTTCATAATTGGGGTTTGTTATGTAGCTACAATGTGTCAAAATGTTTGAGCCTTGAGCTTCAGACTCAAGCTTCCTTACATACAAATTGAGTTATCACATTGCTGTGAAACCCCCTTTGTTCCATCAAGTTCATTGTTTGATAGAGGGAAATGAACTTGTGTGTGTATGAGGGCTTACATAGATGTGATTTTTATATATGTGTGTGTGTGTCTCTGTCCTCTTTTGAGTGCTGGGGTATTTCTTCCTGTATTAATGCATCTTACTCTTTCCCAATCTGTCACACTGTTTTATTTAGTGTCACAGGTTCATAAATCAACTGTTAAGTGTGTAAAATTAACCATGTGCAAAACAACTTTTCTTCCCCTCCACAGGAACTGGTCTGAAGATCCCACCTGCTGCTCAACAGGCTCTACAGATGACTGGGTCCATACCCTTTGGAGGCATTGGAGCTCCAGCAGGTGAGTCTCTTGACAAAAATATTTGGTCATCAAACCTTTGACAAGAAAACATACGAATTATTTTTGTTGTTTTTGTTCCAGCTGTTCCAACTCCAGCTCCAAGCCAAGCTTTGAACCTCCCATCTCAGCCGCTGGCAACACACTGCCTTCAGCTGTCCAACCTGTTCAACCCACAAGCGTAAGGAAGTCATCTTTCAGATCAGTTTATATTTTTTTGAATTTGCTTCTGAAGGTGGGGGGGGGGGG
>VUQH01004230.1:1726-15381 GCA_015106775.1 Etroplus canarensis | reverse complement strand
ATAGGATGGGGCCTGACTGTTCAAGACTTTATAAGTGAGTAAAAGGATTTTAAATTCAATTCTATATTTAACAGGGAGCCAATGAAGAGAAGCCAATATAGGGGAAATATGACCTCTCTAGTCCCTGTTAGTACTCTCGCTGCAACATTGTGGATCAACTGGAGGCTTTTTAAGGAGCTTTTAGAACAGCCAGATAACAATGAATTACAATAATCAAGCCTACAAGTAATAAATGCATGAATTAGTTTTCAGATGATCCCCTATGAGCAAGCACTTGGCGACTGTGGGAAGGAAAAACTCCCTTTTAACAGGAAGAGACCTCTGGCAGAATCAGGATTAGGGAGAGGCAGCCATTTGCCATGACTGGTTGGGGTGGGAGAAGAGAGAGACGAGAGAAAGGAGAGCCAAGAGAGACGCAGGCCATGGGAGAGTCATCATAAGAAGACCCCCAGCAGCCTAAACGCATAACTAAGACCTAACTATCAGCTTTATCAAAAAGGAAAGTTTTAAGCTTAATCTTAAATGTAGAGAAAGGGTGTCTGTCCCCCTGGTACAAACTGGGAGTTGATTCCAGAGGAGAATCAACTGCATGACTGTTCAAGACTTTGTAAGTGAGTAGAAGTATTTTAAATTAAATTATGGATTAACAGGGAGCCAATGAAGAGAAGCCAATATTGGGGAAATATGAACTCTCTTTCTAGTCCCTGTCAGTACTCTCGCTGCAGCATTTTGGATCAACTGAAGGCTTTTTAGAGAGCTTTTAGAACAGCAAACAATGAATTACTATAATGAAGCCTAGAGGTAATAAATGCATGAACTAACTTTTCAGCATCGCTCCGAGACAGGACGTTTCTAATTTTGGCAATATGGCAGCGGTGAAAAAAGGCAGTCTTACATATTTGTTTAATGTAAGCATTAAAGGACATATCCTGGTCAAATATGACTCCAAGATTCTTCACAATGTTACTGGAGACCAAAGTAATGCCGTCCAGAGAAAATAAGTATCGGGTTAGAAAGGTTAAATACAATAACCTCAGTTTTGTCTGAATTTAAAGGTAGAAAATTAGAGACATCCAGGCCATATTCAACTTCTGACAGACAAATAATATTGAAGCCAAAATCTACCTTATTATGTCTTCACATCTCACTTAAGAGTAAAAAGTTTAAAAATTTTAAGCTCGACAGAAATGATTTGATTTATATCGATATCGACCAGTATGAAAAATATTATTGTGATATTATTTTTTCCCCATATCGCCCAGCTCTACTATGAGGCAAGAAATTTCAAAAACTGCTCAAATTCACTGAGCTCTTGAGAATGACCCATTTTTTCACAAATAATCTTTTTGAAGTCCAAATTGAGCTATATTTATATTTTTATGCTAATATTTGTGGCACAAATTCTAGTAATACAGAAATTTTATAGTTTCCGTGTCCATGAGTATGTGAGGGTTTGCATAGGCCCGCGTGGTGTAAATTTCATCAGGGACAGAATGTGAGGCTTTGTGCAGGTATATGTATGCCTTTAAATTAGTTGTGACACTACACTGTTATTGCAGCAACTACATGTGTGTTTGCCAGCCACACTCCTAGGGGACCTGGAAAAAATCCCCTGCAATACCTACTCAAAACAACAATAACTACTCATCTGTGACGCCTGCAGCTGTTCATGTATGCATCCACAAATAAGTATAATCCCAGCCTCAAGATTCAATTAAAATTGAACAAAACAAGTAATAAACTTTTAATAAACTTTTTGTTTTACACATACAATTTGGTTTCATGTAACCCATAACAGTGCAGCTAAGCTGTTGCTTTGAAATCACTTGAATATATTCTAGAAAAACACAGCCAGAAGAGCATGATGAGCTTATGTAAGTAGTGAAAATGGTGGCCATCCAAAGCCAACCAAGGCATGCCTTTATAGCTGTGAACAATTGATAATTAAGCCCACACATGTCCTCAAAGACTACTGCACTGCCACTGAAAGTGCAGTGGTTGCAGAGGGACATAATACTGCACGTGGATGTAGTAAAGTATCCTCACTAATACCTCTGAAGAACTCATCCATGCTTCCCCAGCCTAGCTGAAACCTACTGAAACTAGAAGCACTTGGAGAGCTCAAACTTCCATATAGGCTAGGTTTGCATCACCCCACACACACACACACACACACACACACACACACACACACATATATATTCCTGAACCCGTACCACCACCAAAATGTAAAGGTTTTTTACTTGAACCACACCCCACAACCTAAAAAGAAAATCATTAAAATCTCCTCATAAATTTTTGAGTTATAATGCACACAGAAAAAACAGAAAAACAATGGTGAAAACATAACCTCCTTGGCAGAGGTAAGTACATGGAAAATGTTTGTACTATAACAAAATGACCAACATGAAAAAACTGACTAATTGTTAGTTCACCGCCCAGCCTTTTGTTTACATATAGACTCAGTCATGACCTTGCAATGACAGTTATCAACTGTTGCGCTTAAACTGTAAGATTTTGATCACTGTGCTTTCAATGTTTTGGTATACACAAAGTCCCTCTGCCTACAGCTTTTAGAACATTTTGCATAGACAGTCAAGGCACACATTAGTTTTCATGATAAGTGGGAAACTACTGGTTTTTAACCCTGAGGTGGAATGCACAGAGTGGGTGGCGTTATAGTCACATGAGTGAAGATTACAGGTTAGACGAGGCTTCACGGGTAAGAGAGTGAAGGTAAAGTTTCATAGAGCCGCCACCTCAATGCCATTACAGTTATTATAGCTTTTTATGGTATTTGACTATGGTACATGGTGTCCGTGTCATTGCAAGACACATACTGTTTACATAATGGCTCAATAAATGGGAATGTGAAATGCATCTGTAAATCCTTCTACCTTAATAGGTTAAAGGCCATGAGGAACAAGGTGGAAAATTTCAGAAATGAAAAATGAAAGGAGAGATGAAAGAAAACACAAAAGATAGATGAGACAGGCATAAAAAGAACAAGAGAGGTTAAGACCAGTGTGAGAACAAGAATTAGAGGAAGTGATGTGAAGAGGGGGATCAGAATTTGAGACACCTGTTCTGACAAGTCCCGACATGATACTTGAGGCTGTGACACAACTTTTAACAGTCTACCTGCACACACAAAGTTCACAGCAAGACTCCCTAAAATGTGCAGGTCTTCATGCTGTTCACACAAATCCACAAAAAACAAGAATAAAACTAGTTTAGAAGTGTGACAGTAACTTGGTGAACCGAAAGATCAAATTTTACCCTTTCCATTTTTCCTAAAAATGAAGTGATACGCACATTTTAAGATTTTATAGTCAGTCCACTAATTTACTTAATATCCCCTCGTACCTTCTCTCAGTTCATTATACTAACTATTATAAAATAGTTGAGCTTTAAATATAGGTGCCTCAAAATTGTTAAACTGGTCAGCTTTAGTTAAACTTGCATACTGAAATGTTTTTGTCATGTGAAAATTATTGACCCTGTACCAACAAACAGCTGTTACAATTTTGATAACTGAGTAATAGTTTAAGTAACTCATCAAGCAAGCGACAAGGAGGCTTCAAAATGGTTAAGATAGACTGTTTGCACTCAGTTTGCTCTTTTCCAGAAGCACTTTAGCAGCATAGTGCACTGGCAAAATGTCACCAAAATCAAGACAAAGAAACTTCTTTTCAAACCAAAGTGGCTTTGCCTCCCCTGCTCAGAGCAGGTAGTGTGAATCTTCATTTATACTGCTGCCTTTAGGTTATACGTTCATATAGCTTTATGGATTAAACATTCACCACTTTGTGCATTAGGAAAACACGACTATCAACTGTGTTAATAGAAAGCAGGCTGAGACAGGTGGCATTCCCAAAATGCAACAGAATACAACAAACAAATGCTGTGAACAAAACCCAGATTAAATTTTAAAATGTCTTGCTTGGCTGTTGCTTCCTGATAACGCAGATTGGCTCAGGACTTTATTAACAAGTCAGCACACAACAGTCCTGGAGCAGAACTGAAAGATCACGGTGTAACTCATCTGGCAATAGTTATGAATGATTTGGCCTATTTTAATAAAGTTATTTTGGGATTTAGGATTTTCACACATGCACATGCACTTCTTGTTGCTAAGTGTTCTCTTTGACTTTAGGCAAGAGTGTGTTAGACATGTATTGGCTTGCTTTGTGATTTGTCTGCCTGTGTGCCGGATTAGTGTGTGTGTGTGTGTGTGTGTGTGTGTGTGTGTGTGTGTGTGTGTGTGTGTGTGTGTGTGTGTGTGTGTGTGTGTAAGTGTGTGTGTGTGAGAGAGAGAGTCAGGCAGGTTTGGAGAGGAATGCAGGACTGGTGTAATCCAGTCTCGGTTCATTTTCGCTATTGTCATCAAGTCAAAAGCCTATAGGCCAATGTGCCGCAGGGCCTCCTAGCTCACTCATGATTACACACATGTTCTCACATAATGCACTGCAGCCAAAATCATACTTAAACAACAGCAGAACAAAACAGTAACGTACTACAGAACCAACCTATAGGTAGAGTAAAAACAACTCTTAGACATTTAAATATCTAGCTTTGAAGTAACTTTGGGATATGGCTCACTACCATTCACCACCAGCTAAGAAGATGACCTTCAAGTGTCACAGCAAAGTTTGCTTAAATTTGTTCTGCAAGGGTATCCAGTCACCTTGCAAATGTCTACATAATGTTCAACTTCCTTCCTTCAAATCATTGTGGACAAACAAACAAAATCCCAGCCAATCATTAAAGAAGTTAGAGACAATACACTGAACCTTCCATCCACAGCTGCCAACATTCTAAGGTTACAGATTTACCATACCACAGATTTCAACAAATATTAGGCCTCTTTTCCAAAAACAACTTGTATCCACTATCCACAGAACGACTGCTATGCTGACCTACAAGGCTCTATTCTGGGACCTAGTACATTTTCCCTGACATGCTCCTTTTTTCATCAGTTTGCCAAAAGTATGTCTTTCACATACAAAAAGTCAGATCTATTTATTTTAGGAAAAATGTGTGGTGAGTGTGTGCGCACCTCACACATCTATCTCTCTCTCTCTCTCTCTCTCTCTCTCTGTCTCTCTCTCTCTCTCTCAGCCTTGTGTATAATTGATGCCCATAAAGATGGCAGCTCTGGCACAGTGAAACACACTACTAGGCTAAATAATTAATTGCCTTATTTATCTTAAACAGCTTGATAAAACATTCAACAGTTTGTGCACCTGTGTCTCCTTCCTCATTACCAACAATTCCACCCAAAGCTGTGTGGCCTTAAATACAAACTGATTCAGAAAAGATAAAGCAGGGTCTGCCAACCTTGTTTGCGTTACCCTCAAGCTTTTCTGTGTAAACTGATATGCATTTTTTGGCTCACACTTTTAATGTCTTGAATTTATATTGGTGAGCAATTTTACGTGTGAAAGAAGACCATGCATAGACGCTGCTTTATAAAGTTGCTGCAAAGAATGTATATACACATTTCTGCATTTATTAGGGGTATAAACACGTTTAGGTATGCAGCTACACTGTGTTAAGCATTTGTTTTCTGGTCTTTGCTCCAAGTCAGTACTTTACACAGTTTTTAAGAGAACAGTTCCTCGGCTTTAAACACAATGATGTCCAGTCCTAATTTTTTTCACTTAAAGAAGACCCATTATGATTTCCCTAATTTTTTGTCATAATCTATTATTCTATGCACTCACAGGCCACTATACTAGGTATACCTGTTCAACTACTCATTAACACAAATATAAAATCACCCAATCACATGACAGAAACTCAATGCATTTAGGCTAGTGAAGTTCAAACTAAATTAGAATAAGAAAGAAAAGTGATTTAAGTGACTTTCAACATGGAATGGTTGTTGTTGCCAGATGGACTGGTCTGAATATTTCAGAAATTACTGATCTACTAGGATTATACGCACAACCATGTTTAGGGTTTATAGAGAACGGAGCAAAAGAGAAAATATCCAGTGAATTCCCTGGGCACAGATGCCTTATAGATGGCAGAGGTTTAGAGAAGAATGCCCAGAATGCCTGGGGCTGGACAGGAAGGCAAAAGTAACTGTTAACTGGTTCTCTTGAACATGACAATGAGTTCACTGTTGTCAAATGGCCTTCGCACTCATCATATCACAGTACGATAGAGCACCTTTTCGATGCAGTAGAATGGGAGATGCATAAGATGGATATGCGGCCAACAAATCTGCAGCAACTGTGTGATGACTGGGAGTCATCTACCTTCAGAAAGTATTGTTTGTACTGATATTTGTAATCTGAACATCTTAAATCCTCCCCTGACAAATACCATCCATATTATAATTAAGAAAATTAAAACTAACTATGAAACTAATATAAACTAAACTGAGACTAAACTAAACTAACAATAAAAACTAAATTGAAACTAGCAGATCCTCTCTGGAAACTAACTGAAACTAAACTGTACTGAAAACAAAAAACTCAAAACAAAATAAAAATACAAACTATTTAAAAAATATATAACTCTAGTAACTCTGGTCAGAGCGTGCATAAAAATCACTGAGGAATGTTTCCAGCACCTTTTTGAATCTACGTCACAATGAATTAAGGCAGTTCTGAAAGCAACAGGGGGTCTAACCTAATACTAGCAAGGGTTATCTAATTAAGTGGTCATGGTGTATATACAGTACATTTCAAATACTAAGGTCAGTGTATGTATAAGTAATTCCAATGAGCCAAAAGCTCAGGCTTGGGATTGTTTTAAATGCTCAGTTCCCAACTTCAGCCTCAATCCACTCTTTGTGAAGTTCTCTCAAGTTCCTTAATGGACTTTTCCTGACAATTCTCTCAAGGCTGCAGTTGACCTTGTTGCTTGTGCACCTTTTTTGACCACGCTTTTTCCAGCCAACTTTCCAATAATACCTTTCGATACAGTCTGTGAAGAGCCAGGACTAACATTCTTTACTTGGAAAACCCATGTCTATAATTTCCCCCTTGGGATTAATAAAGTATTCTGATTCTGACAGCATTAATGCCAGAATTTCACAAATTAGCTTTTAAACGTGGCATAAAATTTATTATAGAATATTGCACACCTCTTTTTATATGCCCACGGGATACCGAGAGAAACAGGCTATAGAAGATTCTCTCATATGGAGACTAGGGTTGGGAAACTGGATAAACCGGCTAATGATGACTGTCTATTGCTGGTTGTTGTTTATTGGGGTTGGTTGTTGTGGTTTAAGTATTTTTTACTTCATGGTCTGCCTCTGTGAGAACTGGACAGGGTAAATAATTAGGCTGAAAAGCACAATTTTGGAATAACACTAACACATGTTGCTTTCTTTCTTTTTGCTGTATTGAGGACTATATGACTAGTTAATCTACTGAAGACCTGGTATGGTCCATGTTAAGTACAGTAATATAGAGCTCTTGTGTAAGATTCAATTTTCTGAGCTAACCAGATTTCCTGGAGCCCAAACTAGGTAAGCAAGCTGCAATGCCTAACATGGCAAGGTGTCAACAACAGGTCAACATGCTGGTACAATGGAATGTGTCCTGTCTTTACAGCTAAATATTGTGCTCTTCCAGCAGTCAATACAAAGAGGTAAGAAAGAGATTAAGAAATACTTTCTTGATCGGCATAGCTGAAGGAGCCAAAGATGACACATTCATGTTTACATTCATGTATACATGGTTTCACAGTGTGTTATATTCCTTTGCTTGAGTCTGCTCTATCTAGTTGCTGGAAAGGATATGTATAGGAGATAAAGGCAGGCGATGCTACCAGAGCAGGAAGCCACCGTCTTTGGCCCCATCCTTAATTCTAGGCCTCTACAGACACTGCTCTTATGAGTTAGAAAATCCTCCGTTAATCTTTGCGATTCTTATTTTCAGCTTAATTTGAATCCTGGACACTGAATGTGCGTATTGTTTAAAATAAAAACTGTTTTATCTCAGCAATAGCACTGCTCTGTGTTAGATTATTATTTTGGGATTATTTCGGATGTGACGAGTCAGACCTCAGTCACCAGAAGTGGTTATCAGAAGGACATTAAATAACCACCACAATAGTATATTTATAGGAGCTGTCCATTACTGAGTGGCACATCACACCTTAAAAAAATTTGTTAATCACAAGCTCTAAGCTTGGTTGCAATATAAATGGCAATCAAATAGAGTGGCAATGTAAATATTAAGAGCACACTTACAGCACATACATATACGGCAAGCATGATGCACAAGTTTCATATACTACCCACAAAAACAGCAAACACAATATTTCAAAGACACCATTATACAGAAAAGAATAAAAAAGTATTATTGCAACACCAAAAACACCATGTTGGCCATTAACTGGTGCAAAATCTTGAACCCCTTAACGATCCAACATGGTACAGTTGTAAAATGGGGAGGTTTTCAAATACAGACAACTGTTCAATTCTGGGCATTCTGTCTATCACACCTTAAAAGTGTGATGGATAAATTAATTAATGACAGAGTCCGACATACTGTAAGACCACTTTGTACTCACAGAGCAGTGCAGTATTAGTTTTAATAATTAAATTTAATGAATATCACACAAAAAGCGTGTCTGAGGGCAGCAAAAGAAAATAACTTTCAAGTCTCCTCTGATGATGGAAAAAGTAGCATTTATATTGTAATTGCAAAATGCATTTCTGCCAGAACTCAGAACTAAACAACAGCCACAAAAAACCCTACAGTCAAAGTAAGCTTGGGAAATCATTTCAAATTTCAGTGTGGGATGTAGATCTGTCATTGGCAGTTTGTGAAATTCAGCAACAGGTGAGGTTCTTCCAAATTAGCTGTGAATTGCCAGTGATAAGATGTGAACATCACACATTGGCTGCAGCTATGGAAGGATGCCTAACATTAGACAGATTTCTGGCAACACAAAATTGTGAGAACACTTCAGTTTCTCCCACCACAAAGACACAGGCTCACCAAAAAAATGTGGATCCAATTCTGTGTTTTAATGGGTTGTTTTGTTCAGTCAATTTTGTGCATATAACATAAAAGATATCCAGTTCCTATTTCACAACAATGCCTTGACAGCATTTTAAATACCCACTTCAGTTCATATTTCAGCTATTATAATTACATTGTACAGGGTAATTGTTATATACAATATGGATAGGTGGATTCTTTTGTTACTGTGCTTGCTCAATGGCCAACCCGACCTTGTAACCTAGTAACCAAAACCATGTGTATTTTTCCTGATGTCTTGTGGTTGCCTTATTCATGCTATCTTCTGTGTTACACGTGCAAATAAATAGAAACCCCAAACTATTTTAGTGAAATGGAGCTGCAGCTAACAATTATCTTCTTTGTTCTCCCTTATTATTGATCAGTTATTTGCTCTTCTACATGTCAGAAAATGACGCATATTCTAATTTCCAAACGCAAAAGGTATGTCAGTTTATTATCACATAAAGCATAAAAAAAAATTAAATCCTCACAACTGAGACACTAAATCAGATAATATTTGGGTTCTTACCTGAAAATGTACTTAAATCATTAATAGATTAGCAGAAGAAGCAGTGATGATGGAGAAGGACAAAAGAAGCGGATCTTGAGAAAGCATATGATAGGGTGCTAAGAGAGGAACTGTGGAATTGTATGAAGACGTCAGGAGTGGCAGAGAAGTATGTAAGGGTGTTGCAGGACATGTATGATGACAGTGAGAGAGTGGTGAGGTGTGTGGTAGGATGGTAGGAGTGACAGATGGGTTCAAAGGGGGGGACGTGAATGCACCAGGGATCAGCCTTGAACCCCTTCTTGTTTGCACTGGTGAAGGCAATGGTAAATGGTAAATTGACTGGTACGATCCGCTGTGGCGACCCCTAACGGGAGCAGCCGAAAGAAGAAGACTTACATAGCACTTTTCTAATCTAACTAAGCACTCAAAGCACTTTTGAAAGCCACACTCATTCATTCACACACACATACATAATGTGATTTTTTCTATGCCTTTAAGTGCATTTAACTATCATGTACACATTCACACTCCAATGGATGCATCGAGAGCAATTTGGGGTATAGTGTGACACCTGGCACATAGATGGCAGAGGCCAGGAATCGAACCACCAGCCTTCCTGTTGGAAGACAACCCATTCTACCTAATCAGCCGCCCCAGGTGGTCAGACAGGAGCGTCTATGGACTATGATGTTTGCAGATGACATATGTGATCAAGAATGAGAGGTGAAAGGAGGTGATGGAAGAGAGCCTTGAGAGGTGGAGGTATGTATTGGAAAGAAGAGGAATAAAAGTCACTTGAAGCAAGACAGACGTGTGTAAATGAGATTGAGGCAGGTGGAATGGTGAAGGTGCAGGGAGTAGGGCTGGTGAAGGTGGATACATTTAAATGTGTGGGATCAGCCATCCAAAGCAACAGACAGAGAATAAGAGGTGAAGAAGAGAGTGCAGGCAGAGTGGTGTGGGTGGAAATGAGTGTCAGAGGTGCTTTGCAACAGCAGGATAGCAGCAAGAGTGAAATGGAAGGTTTGCAAAATAGTAGTGAGACCCACTTTGATGTATGGTTTTGAGAAGGTGACGCTGACAAAAGGACAGGAGGTGGAGCTGGAGGTGGCAGAATTGGAGATGCTAAGATTTTCACTGGGAGTGACCAGGATGGGAGGAGGGATAGTGGATATATTGGACATAGGATGTTGAAGATGGAGCTGCCAAGCAGGAGGAACAGAAGAAGAATGCAGAGAAGGTTCATAGATGTAGTGAAGGAGGACATGCAGTGGGTTGGTGTGACAGAAAAGAATACAAGGGATAGGGTGAGATGGAGGCAGATGATTCACTGCGGCGACCCGTGAAGGTGGAGTCAAAAGAAGAAGCAGGAAATTAGTAGTAGAAGTACAAGATTACTTTGCTGCTGACTGATCTTTTCTATTGAATGTCCATCAGAAATACCAGAACACGCTATGGCAGTTTATTCATGTTTTTGTATAATGGGATACACATTCTATTTTTTAAGTCATGCGTCCCCTAATTTTTCATATATCATATAAGCAACAGAGAACAGCTCAATGAAGACTGCAATCTTACACCGGAATTTAAAAAGAAATGCACAAGGAAGATGCTCTTAAATGCTGGGAAGCTAAGAGGCTAAACCATTATCCGTTCAGACAGCTCAGATATTTCTTGATATTTCCTTAGACTCCTTCACTACCATAAGGCAATACTTAACTGTCTAATCCTTGTTGTTTGATTAACACTTTGCTAGTGCTGACAAAAAAGGGCATCTTTACTCTGTAACCAGAGTAAACTGATGATAGTAATGTTTTTCTATCCTCCCCCTCCCCTTTCATACTGTCAGCGAGGATTTTCTGAGGCTTTAAGTCAACAGATTATTGCAAATGAAAGGAATACCACACACACACACACACACACTGACTTGAAGAGTACCATCTGAAAACCGCCTTCTAAGCCTAAACAAGACAAGTTAAAGAGAACAGAGAAAAGGATGACATTTGGGGTGTGGCTGGCATCCCAGGCATGTTGAACAGACATGGTGACATAATGAAGAGACATGCTACAGGTCACATGAACTTATTAAGAAACAATTTAGTATGCGTTTCTATTAGGCCATCACAAAATATGTTAACACCACCTGCAATATTTTGAGATTAACCCTTCTTAAAGGGACACTCCATCCATTTTACACATATCAATGTCTTTATCCCTTCTTCTTCTTCTTCTTCTTTCGGCTGTTCCCGTTAGGGGTTGCCACAGCGGATCATCTGGTTATGAATCCGCATATTTGATTTGGCAAATTTTTTTTACGCCAGATGCCCTTCCTGATGCAACCCTCACCATTTACCTGGGCTTGGGACCGGCATAAGGAGTACACTGCCTTATGGGCCCCTGTGGCTGGTTTATCAATGTCTTTATCCCTAAAGTCTGAAAAATCCTAAAGATTATGCTGATTTTTTCAAAAGATTTCTAACAGAAAACCTGTGTTACAAACAGCAGATGCCAAATTTTAAAAACATAGGTAAATTATCCATTTTATGTTTAGTTTTGAAGCTTTACCTATATTAATCAGAATCAGAATACTTTATTAATCCGAGGGGGGAACTAAGAGTAAGAATCTCTCCATTTTGTCTCTGCATGATGTATTTTAAGCCTCTCTGGAAATGTTTTTTTCACATGTTTACCAGTTTAAGTGCAATAATTCCTGGGTGGAGGAATTCAACTTCAGTATGAGTAGGCCTATAAGAACAAAGTCAAAATGGGAAGAACTGTAACACAGTTGCCTAAAATGCAAAACACAACTAAATGAAACTTGAATGATGCGATCTATCTGCCTTTACACAAAAGACTAAAAGAACTTTATATGTGACATTATCATTGTAATCTGTATTTTCAGGAGAACCAGCTTTGCCCATGCTCTACAATCTAAGGCTAATTCTCTGTTTAGCCAAAATAACAACCTAAAGCAAGACATGCCCTCTGCACACTGTGACAGAAACATCAGAGACAGGGTGTGTGAGGAACAACTCCCAAGCAGTGCCATTACAACACAATCTGCAGGGGAAATTAGGCAAAGCTCCTAGAAAAGTTGCACTGATGTAAAAAGCAACAATAATGCACAAACAGTGACAGAGGAGTTAGCTTCTGGTTTCAGCGCTTCCGTGAGGGGCAAAGAATGTGTAAATCTAATCTCACTTAAACCAAGGATGGACAGACTTTCACAGAGAAATGCTGGAGGCAATTTGACAGTGAGGAATTTCCCTCCTGCTGGAAATTCATCCATCACCCACTTTGCCAAGCAAAGAAGTAGTGGGTTTCATCACTCCCAGCTACTCTTTTGTCTCCTCCCCTTTATCTTTCTGTTTTTTAATCTCCCTCTGCCTTGTCAGAGTCTGACTCTTCTCCACTCTTTTCAACACGATTTGAAAAGATAAAACTCTTGCTGATTGGTGGTGCTGATGACCACACAGTTTCTCCTGCCCTTTTATCTGCCTTTAACAGCTATCTCGCCCACTCTGTCTTTCTTTTTGTGCATTTGGGTAGATTTCTACAGATACCAGACCTAAACTGTTTGCAAGTCACATGCGAGTCAACCTCAGCACTATGCTATATTGTTTATGCACCAAAGGAAAAAACCTTTCCAGCTGAACACCAACTAACAGGCCACCATAGGAGCAATTACTTTCTGTTACACAATATATAGCTTTATTACCCAGGCAAAAAGAAAGAGAGACAACAGTAATAGGCAAATGTCACAAATATGATTAAAAATATTAAATTAAAAATACCCTTCATTCATGTTTCATTTATGTCCTCATAATGTGGAACATTTTGAGGCTGTAGCAGACAGATGTGCTGTCTGCCTTCTCATCAAGACATTAGTGAATTTAATGAGTATTTAAGACTAAAATAAAACTATCACTGTACAAGAACAGAAAATTACACATTAGAGTCAAACAGCTGAAATGTGACAACAGTGTGATAGAGTGAACATTTGTCTTTCTTGACATTTCAATCTAAATATCATATCACTGTACGCCATGTCTGGCATAAGGATAATACACTATAAGAACAAGAGTATTGGGCCACACCTCTTAATCAATAAATTCAGGTGTTTCATTCACTCCACAGCCACAGGTGTAAAA
>VUQH01004224.1:12601-30761 GCA_015106775.1 Etroplus canarensis | reverse complement strand
TCAACACACTCTCTTCACTCGTTAAAACATTTCCCTCCCTATCCTTAATCATCCTAATCTGCTGCACATCCTTTCCAGCTCTGTCTCTCTGTCTCACCACTCGATACAAGTCCTTCTCTCCTTCCTGGTGTCCAGCCTCACATACAACTCACTATAAGCCTTTTCCTTTTCCTTTGCCACTTCTCTCTTTGCTATTCGCCTCCCAGTATTCCTGTCTACTTTCTTCATCTCCCTGACTATCCCACTTTTTCTTTGCCAGCCTCTTCCTTTGAATACTTTCCTGTACTTCCTCATTCCACCACCAAGTCTCCTTGTCTTCTTTCCTCTGTCCAGAGGAGACCCCAAATACCTTCTTGGCTGTCTCCCTCACCACCTCAGCTGTACTTTCCCGGTCATCACCAAAAAAATTGAAAGAATATGGCACCACAACAAACCTGCCTAGAGCGGACCGTCCGCCAAAACTCAAGGAGGGCATTAATCAGAGAGGCAACAAAGAGACCAAAGGTAACCCTGAAGGAGCTGGAAAGCTCCTCAGTGGAGACTGCTGTACAGTATCTGTCCATAGCACTCCCATAATCTGTACACTCCACACTTCTGGGTTTTACTGAATAGTGATCAGAAAAAAGCCACTGCTTACAGAAAAAAAATGAGAAAGCATGTTTAGAGTTCACCAAAAGGCCTGTGAGAGACTTCTCAAACATATGGAAAAAGGTCTTTTGGTCAGATGAGACTAAAACTGCACTTTTTGGCCATCAAGGAACCCGCTATGCATGGCACCAACCCAACACCTCTTATCACCACAAGAATGCCATCCCCACAGTGAAGCATGGTGGTGGCAGCATCATGCTGTGGGGATGTTTTTCATTAGCAAGGACTGAGAAATGGATCAGAATTAAAAGAATGATTGATGGTGCTAAATACAGTGAAACTGTTAAGGAAAATCTGTTTCAGTCTTTCAGGGATTTGGGACTGGAATGAAGGTTCACCTTCCAGCAGGACAATGACCCTAAGCATACTGCTAAAGCAGCACTGGAGTGATTTAAGGGGAAACTTTTTAATGTGTTAGAGTGGCCTAGTCAAAGCCCAGACCTCAATCCAACTGAGAATCTGTGGACTTAAAGATTGCTGTACACCAGCAGAACCCATCCAACTTGAAGGAGTTGGAGCAGTTTTGATGAATGACCATATGTGCCAACATCACAGAGATATACCCTAAGAGATTTGCTGCTGTGATTGTTGCAAAAGGTGGCTCTGCAAAGTACTGACTTTGGGTGTGTATGAGTGAATACTTACAGTACATGCAAATCATGCATTATGTACTATGTGTTGGATCACTTGGTTGAAGCTGGTTTATGGTCTATAAGCTAAAACCCACCATAAATCCATACAGCATGGCTATCCAGGCAGTATATGATAAATTATTCATCTTCTGGTTAAAAGAAAATGGTTTCAATAAGTAGTCAAAAAAAGCTCAACAAAACTTGGCTAATGATTCTGTTTGGTTTTACTGGTGACCACCCAGCTAACATCTCTCTAACCATACTTCTCAAAAAATCAAAGGAACATTTTAAGAAAACACATCAAATCTCAATGGGAAAAATCATGTTGGATAACTACAGTGCTTGCGGAAAGTATTCACAGCGCTTCAGTTTGCAAGGATGATCAGTGGAAACAGGATGCACCTGAGCTCAATTCTGAGCTTCATGGCAAAGGTTGTGAATAATTATGCACATGTGGTTTCTTGATTTTTCAGTTTTAATAAAGTTGCAAACATTTAAAAAAAATGAACTTTTTTCACATTGTCATTATGGGGTACTGTGTGTTGAATTTTGAGGTAAAGAATGAATTTAATCTGTTTTGGAATAAGGCTGTAACACAACACAAAATGTGGAAAAAGTGAAGTGCTCTGAATATTTTCCGAATGCACTATATACTGATATGGACTGGGCATTGTGTTAGAAACGAAAGGATGCCACATCTTTTGATAGAAATGAAAATCATCAACCTACAGAGGGCTGAATTGAAAGACACCCTGAAAATCAAAGTGAAAAAATGATGTAGCAGGCTAGTCCATTTTGCTGAAATTTCATTGGAGCAACTCAAAATGTTACTCGGTAGCTTGTATGGCCCACATGTGCTTATATGCAGGGCTGACAACATCGGAGCATGCTCCTAATGAGATGATGGATGGTGTCCTGGGGGATGTCCTCCCAGATTTGGACTGAGGTCGTGGACAGTCTGAGGTGTAACCTAGCGGCATTGGATGAACTGAAATATAATGTCCCAGAGGTGTTCTATATTGGATTTAGGTCAGGTGAGCGTAGGGGCCAATCAATGGTATCAGTTACTTCATCCTCCAAGAACTGACTGCATCCCTTTCCACATGAAGCCAGACATTGTCATGCACCAGGAGGAACCCAGGACCCACTGCACTAGCATAGCTTCTGACAATGGGTCCAAGCACTTCTTCCCGATGCCTAATGGTAGTCAGAGTACCATTGCCTAGGCTGTAGAGGTCTGTGCGTCCCTCCATGGATATGCCTCCCCAGACCATCTGTCCAGGTGGATGGTGTAGACCCAAAGGCAGACTGACAAGGATGTAAAAGTTAAGATGGTTTAATTTACAAAATGCAAAGTAACAGTGTTCATCGCAGTCACAGAGGATGTGCAAGGCTTAGAGTTAAGAAGGTAAGTCCTAGTTTCCGGTGAATGGCTAGGGTCCAGAGAGAGAGGGTCAAGCAGGGTCTCACGGGTTTTTCCAGGTGGGCGTCTCGGTCAGGCTAGAAGAGCAATGGAGAAAAGAGGCAGTACACAGAACGTGGAGCATCATGACTGGAGCATAACTTGGCCAGGCTTACAACACAGTGTGCAGTTTAACATTTCAGCAGAGTGTAGAGGAAACTGGTTGGCTTAAATACCCAGCTGATGGGTAATCAAGGACAAGTAACCAACCACACTCCATCCTACACATGCCCACACCTGAGAACTACGCAAAGACAATTAACAAGTCCTGCCCAACCTCAGACAGAGAGAGAAAGAAAGAAAGAAAACGGAAGACAAAGCTTGAAGGGCAGGTCTGAGCCTGGAGGACAGGGGGTCCATCATCACTGACCCACCACCAAATCGGTTATGGTGAATGATGTTACAGGCAGCATAACGTTCTCCATGGCTTCTCCAGACCTTTTCATGCCTCTCAGATGTGCTCAGGGTGACCCTGCTCTAATCTGTGAAAAGCACAGGGCACCAGTGGCGGACCTGCCAATTCTAGTATTCTATGGAAAACGCCAGTCGAGCTCCACGGTGCTGGACAGTGACCACAAAGCCCACTAGAGGATGTCGGGCCCTCAGGCCACCCTCATGAAGTCTGTTTCTGATTGTCTGGTCAGAGACATTTACACCAGTGGCCTGCTGGAGGTCATTTTGTAGGGCTCTGACAGTGCTCATTGTGTTCCTCCTTGCAAAAAGGAACAGATACAGGTCCTGCTGATGGGTTAGGGACCTCCTATGGTCCTGTCCAGCCCTCCTAGAGTAACTGCCTGTTACCTGGATTCTCCTCCGTGCTCTTGAGACTGTGGTGGGAGACACAGCAAAACTTCTTGCAATGGCACGTATTGTCGTGCCATCCTGGAGGAGTTAGACTACCTGTGCAACCTCTGCAGGGTCCAGGTATGGCCTCATGCTACCAGTAGTGACACAGACCCCAGCCAATGTCAGAGGCCTCCACCTATAAAACCATTCCTGTTTTTGTAGTCGTCTCATTGTTGCCTCTCTAGGTCACCTGTTGTTGATTTCATTACCACCAAAGCAGCTGAAACTGATTAATAAAACCCTCTGCTAGATTCTGTGAATATTTAAAATCATCTGGCTCTGTTCTTTCTCAACTGAAAAAGCCTTATGAAACTCATTCCTCTTGCTGACCATCCTAAGATAAAGTTAAGGTTTGGTATCAGACTTCTATTTCCTGCGGTGTGTCTTTACACCACTGCAACTGCGACTGTATATCCAGGATTAAGAGTGGAGTGATTAAGCTCCAAAACGAGCCCATTCAAGCTGCAACATTCAGACGGTGGAAAGAGGAGTCAGGGAGAAAGAGACACCAAAATGCAGAAGGAGCAGAAGCAGTTGTAATCAAGTACTAATTCCAAAAACAGTGCGGTAAAGTCATCACAGGCAAGTTACCTCAGGTGCATAATCCGAATGCTTCCACAAAACATCTGCCTGGAAGGGAAAAAACATTTACATCTGAGATTCAAGAAGTAGTAATTAGCCTGTGGCGGAAGAGGCTTTGCTAAATGCCACATCAAGCTGTTCATGCACCCACCAGGTGACACTAAGTAGCTATTAGGTTTTAGCTCCATCATCAGCAAAACAGAGAGAGGAAGTCCTGTAATTAGAACTATAACAAGTCAAAACACTGCAGTACAATAGTGTTCTGCAATATTCAAAGGCAGCGTTATTGCCTAATGCTTGGTTCTGTCTTCTGCCTTGTGTCCTTGATCCTGTGTTTACTCCATCACATTCTCATTTGGCGCAGTGGTTGTATGAATCAGATCTGGGTGGATTTCTGTGGATTTGCACTCAGAGTTCCACAAATGTTTAGTTTGAAGCAACAACCGAACAGGATCAAGGAAACAGTCTCGATAACATGTTCATACAGTTAACAAACCCATCCGCTTTCTTTTGCATTGTAGGGCTAACGCACAGAGACGGCCAAGTTAGAGTCACCTAAGACACATGGACTGTGGGAGGAATCTGGATTGCCCAGAGAGAGCTCATGCAGCGGCACACTGTCCTATCTACACTTCATGACATTCAGAGCCAGGAACTGATAAACAACCTGAAACTGATACTTCAGTTGTTGGCTCACAGAGATTACTTGCATACTATACTGATGTCAATATAAGAAACTTTGGCCATGTTTGTGTATTTTATGTCAGAAAATAAGAAAAAGCACAATAGGTCCACATTAACCAAGACAACTGGTCCTGTCCACATTCTTTGTTGGATCTACTTTTCCTTTAGAAGCCTTCCTGCTTTAAGGCTTCATGGCATAGATTTAACAAGGTGCTGGAAAGATTCCTCAGAGATTTTAGTCCGTATTGACATGACAGCATCACAGAGGTGCTGCAGATTTGTCGGCTCCACGTGAATGATGTGAATCCCCTGTTCCACCACATCCCAAAGGTGCTCTATTGGACTGAGATGAAGCTCACTGAGTACAGTGAAGTTATTGTTACATTCAAGAAAGCAGTTTGAGACAATTTAAGCTTTATGACATGATATGTTATCTGCATTATCCTGTCAGAAGCAGCCATCATTTTTTTTTTTTTACACCAAACTCTGCTAAAATTAAGACCTATCAGACCAGGTAGCATTTTTCTTGTCTATTGTCTAATTTTAGTGAAGCAATGTGAATTATAGCCACAGTTTCTTTTACTTTAATTTAAATCAGTTCAGTTTTATTTATATAGCGCCAGTTCACAACAAAAGTTTCCTCAAGGCACTTCAGACTGTAAGGTAAAGACCCTACATTATTAGAGACAAAACCCCAACAATCAGACCATCCCCTATGAGCAAACACTTGGCAACTGTGGGAAGGAAGAACTCCCTTTTAATAGGAAGAGACCTCCAGCAGAACCAGGCTCAGGGAGGGGCAGCCATGGGGGTGAGGGGAAAGAGAAAAGAGAAAGGAGAGCAAAGAGAGACACACACTGTAGGAGAGAGAAGCCATTTAATGACACGCAGCAGTAACAAATAAAAACAGGGAGCCAATGAAGAGGCTGTCCATCTGAGCGTCCAGGAGCTGACATGTTTGCTGGATCTTTATTAAACTTTGTATGGTTAATAAGCATGATGGGTTAACAGCCTGAATAACATTTACAAGACTATGGGGTCAAAGGTCAAGGTCACACAGGTTATTATGCTAGCAAATGCGCAGACATTTCATTCATATGCCTAGTTGCGTAAAATTTTTTGACTGTTTTTTTGAATCTTTGAATCTTTCAGATTTAAGGTAGAGGCACGCTGGCTGAGTTCTAAGCATTTAATCTATTTCTTGTTGTCTGTACATGGCCGTTGTTTGACTTTATCCAGATGTGCTAAACTAATGCCACTTCTTACTTTTAAGTGATAAGTGACATACAAAAATGTAGCACAGAATGGTGTTTGGGATCAAAAAGATTTTTGCCAAGGGGACCCTCTGAAAGGTTAATCTCGCCTTGGGAGGATTCTTCATCTGATAAGTGTAATGGAGCTCTTTTTATTGACTAATGCAGCAATTTAGACCTCCTGCTGGCCCCCCTGACACAGCACAGTGGCAATACAACAGAGACCTGTATATATGGTAAAAAACATTTACCCCTATGTCCTTCGGCTATACTATTCTCATCCTCCCCTCACCCCTGTCTGCTTTATACCGTCAGCCAACTTCCCCTCCTCCAAATGTATTTTTTCCCAATTTAAACGTTGATGGAGCTCCCAGTGGATGACCAAAGTTTGGCGTAGGGGTTGGAGGTTTGGTGGGGGCAGTGGAGTTTGTGGTTGCGCAGGGCATTGAGTGTTTTGATTTTTGATCCCCTTCCCTTTTAGGAAGGGGTAGTGAGAGACAGGCAGCACTAATGGAAGCTGCACTAATTAATTCTGAGATCAATAAGGAGGGATGCAGCTATGCCTTTCTCCAGATGTGCAGGAGGTTCATTGATCGACTCTGGGTGGATCAATACTTCTATCCCTGTATATTCCCACTTTCCTTCCCCAAATGAGGCGTTGGTGTCATCTCACCACTGCCTTTGATCTCCACCGTGTGACATTTACTCGTTTGTTTTCAGTGAGCAGCAAGCTAGAAATAACTAATGCTCAAATTTTGAGCTGCACAAGCAGAAATGTTCTGTTTCTTCTTACTGACTCTCTTTTTTTTAATGCTCATTAGGAACCTAGTGTTTTGTGTTGTCAGTGAGGTGATTTACATTCATCTCTTCAAAGCCCTTACATCCAGAAATACATTTGTCTGGTTCGTGGCTGGTGTTCGACTTGCTCTGAGGACGGTAGCCGCCAGCATCCTTTTCACATGAACAAAGTCAACCCGCCTGCTAAATAGTGCTTGGGCATAAATGGCGGTTAGTGATGAATCATAATTAGAGTGATTACAGACGTTAAATCGCAATAGAAGCACTCCTTGCTGTCCATCATGGCCAATCAAAGAAACATGACGCAGTTTAGCATTGAGATGGAGGTGGAGTTCACTGCGTCAACACTAATGCATTTTAAAACAGAGAGCAACTGCTACATTGTCACATACACTGTATGAAAGAAAGTATAAGGCGACGCTGAATGCTGAATGCTGAAGCACATAGTACATAAAAGTTGACAACATTGCGCTGACTCTGTAACTGCAGAGTTCCGAACCTCCTCTGGCATTAACATCAGCACAAACACTGCACTGGGAGCTCCATGGTAAGCAGCTGCACACAAGCCTTAAATCACTAAGGACAATGCCAAGCACCAGATGGAGGGGGGTAAACATGCTACTGCTGGACTCTGGAGAAGTGCAAATGTGTTCTGTGGAGTGACCAATCACACTTCTCCATCTGGCAATCAGAAGAACGTTACCTGACTGCATTGTGCCAACTGCAAAGTTTAGTGGAGGGGTAAAAATGCTGTGAGGTTGTTTTTCTGGGGTTGGCCTGGGCCCCCTAGCTCCAGTGAAGGGAAATCTTAATGCTTCAGTTTACTAAGATATTTTGGACAATTCAGTGCTTCCAACCTTTTAGGAACTGTTTGGAAAATGCCCTTTTCTGTCCCAGCATGACTGTTCCCCGGTGCACAAAACAAGCTCATGAAAGCATGGTTGGATGAGTTCGGCGTGGAAATTCTTGAGTGGCCCACATAGAGCCTTGACCTCAACCTCACTGAACACCTCTGGGATGAACTAGGAATGAGATTGTGAGCCAGGCCCTCTCATCTAACATCAGTGTCTGACCTGACAAATGTTCTTCTAAATGAATGGTCCTTGAGTCCACAGTACTGCAGTGTTTTAGGAAACATCAAACAGACACTCTTGGAAACCCCACTCACCCTGCTTTTTCAGTTTGAAATCTGAAAACAATGACACTCACATCTGCTCCTTTGTTGGGTCTCATCAGTCATGATGACACACATCCTTTACGGATTTGTCATGTCACTGTCATGTGACCCTTTTTCCAAAGAAACTAAAGAGCAGTCTTGATAACAAGTGGTTAATTCAACATGAATGAGGAAGTAGTACATGCAATGATGCAGTAGTACATGAATTACTGATCTTGTCTGTTTCACAGTTGTGTGGTGTTAAATTTAGTATTTAATCTGTGAACTGCATATGAAATATTGATTTCTGGACTCTACCTTTTGGAGCATTAACATTAGCAAGTGAACACTGCATCCATATGCTGTGCTGTTTACTGGTTTTAAATGTACGTTTTAATGATCTTTGCTTAATATTTGAAAATTTGAAGGTATTTTCTGGAATGTTAATATGAAAGGAGATTAAAACTTCCTTAAACT
The DNA here is from genome assembly GCA_015106775.1 of Etroplus canarensis. NCBI lineage: Eukaryota > Metazoa > Chordata > Actinopteri > Cichliformes > Cichlidae > Etroplus > Etroplus canarensis. The sequence continues at coordinate 22,223 of VUQH01004224.1, read as the reverse complement.
AATATATAGAGAGAATGTTTTTACTTTGAAATTTGTTCGTTTTTTTAATAATAGTGCAGATGTAGCCTCAGTTAATGCATACACTGTTTTAGCATTAATTAACTTGGGACCATGCACAAACACATTTTTATAATTATCATACAAAGTACAAGTTAACTTACTCTGTGGTATGTATTGTCTCTTTGCCTTACAAACACAATCTGGCATTAAAAAGCCAACACAGCCTCGGTGCATTGTGTGTAATGGAGCTGAACGCATTTTACCCAAGTGGGGACGCTCATTTCCTCAGTACGTTGGGTGAAAAAAACGTCCCCTCCATCTATCCTCCACATAAACACACGCTGACATGCTAAAACACTCTTAAGTTTCAGTTCACCAGGGAAATAATCACCAGCTCTTTCCTATAAACCAACTAAAAGGCTAAAATGATCCACAAAGCTGCAGTTATCTCGTGACTGGGGGCAGCCTCTTTCAGATTGCATGTAGTCGTTTCATTCATTATTAATATGAAAAGTATTGGCAAATTCAGTTTGAATATTAAAGAAACATGGGTGAATAACCAACTGGGTACCTTTTAAAATAATCCTCTTCAAAACCTAGAAGGAGAAGGAGCCACAAAAAAAAATAAGGTACAAAAAGATAAAATTTTTGAAGAACGCACTCAGTGATATTTGACTGTTATTGAGGATATACTCTGTGTTTCAGATGTACTTGGTTGCATTAGAAGAAGAACATACTATATTGTTATTTTAAGTGTTCAAATATTTTGTCAGCTGATTTATCAAACATGGGGGTGGGCAATAACAGCTCTCTGACAATATCAGGAACAAAAAATGGAACTATATTGGCTTTGTGACTGTACCATTTATGACAGAGCTGTTGTAATGGATTATATTAGAGTGCACAGGCATCCCTAATAAAGTAGGTCTATATCCAGACACACCAATGCTGACTCATCATTTCTTCCCATAGACATTGTACACCATGTACGAAGGTTCAACAATGGCAGAAATACACTAATCTTTTGCTTATAAGTTACATCTGTTAAACAGCTAGTTAGCACAGACATCTAATCAGCAAATCACATGGCAGCAGCTTGATGCATTTAAATGCAATGACTTGTGGAAGTTCTAAAAGAGCATCTGAAAGGGGATTTAACTGACTCTGAATGTGGCGTGGTTGTTGATGCAGCAGATCTACAGGTGACAAGACTTTGCTGGTGTCAGAGGCCAGAGGAGAGCAGCCAGATGGTTGATAGTTGATAATTCAAGTGACTACTTGTTTCAACCAGGGAATGCAGAAGAGCATCTCTGAAACATGTTGAACCTTAATGTAGATGGGCTACAGCAGCAGGAGATCACACCAGGTACCACTCCTGTCAGCTTAACTATAAAAAAAAACCATGGCTGCATTTCGCATGGGGTTACCAAAACTGGACAACAGAAGACTGGAAAAGCCTTGCCTGGTCTGATGAGTCTCAATTTCTGCCACGACATTCAGATGGCACACTCAGAATTTGGTGTACACAACATGAGAGCATGTATCCATCCAGTCTTGTTCAGGAATCTGTTCAGGCTGCTGTTGCCATGTTCTGACAGATGCTTCCAGCAGGTTAGCGGTCACAAAGTTCAGCTCATCACAAACTGGTGTCTTGAACATGACAGTGAGTTTGCTGTACTGAAATGGTCTCCACGGTCACCAGATCTCAATCCTATAGAGAATCTTTGGGATGTGATAGAGCAGGAGATTTGCATCATGGTTGTGCATCTGATAAATCTGCAAGCAACTGCATGATGCTTGGTTGCTATCATGTCAATATGTACCAGAATATCCGAGGAATGTTTCCAGCACCGGGTTCGAATCTACGCCATGAAGAATCAAAGCAGTTCTGAAGGCAAAAGATGTCCAACCCAGTATTAACTTATAAAATGGCTGGTGAGTGTATGTTAAATGTGTTCAGAACAACGATTACATTTAATCACCCTGGAAGTCGGGATGTGTAATGGTAAATTGACAGAAAGCAGCATACATGAGTGCTGATGGACTGGTCTAATGATAGATTTAGTATTTGAGCATTTCCTCACTGCATTTATAGAATATCTGGAATGCTTGTATCCATCCATCTACAAGTGTTTGGTCTTTGACAAGCATTACAACAGCCACTGCATTGTCTTCTGTGGAACTGCACTGTTATGCTCTGTTTAGGGGAGGCTAAGACAACCAATCTAAGCACTTTGATTTAGCTTCAGGCTGGGCAACGGTCAAATAAACATTCAACAACAAGTCAACACAACAAAATGCATACCTAGCTGCCTAATTTAACCAGAACACCAAAAAAGGCAGGTTCAGAAACACCTCCGCCAGCTCTTAGAGATCAGCAAACCCATCCGCATGGTGAACGCTACTGGTAGATGCACTGGATACAGGTGAAAGTGGAGGAAATTTGCAATTCCCTGCAGTGGAGCCAAGATGACCAGGAGCCAATGATATGCAAGCCAGCAGTTTTTCCTGCTGGCACTGCTTTGTTTGCGTGCATGCATTTACACCTGATCAACATCATTAAGCTGCAACAAAACAGTAGCCACACATGGAAAAGCAGGAATTTTATCATCCTGGCTGCCCTCACTGAGCCCACCTCATCTGCTGCGCCTCTGTCTTGTGACTCACTTCGTAAGGTGCTGACAGGTAAGTTGTTCTAAGTGTCTTTGAGAACTTCATACTGTATGTTCCCAGACTGACAATGAAGTAAGGCCTCTTTAGGTGCTATACCACCAGTAGCAGGATCACTCATTCTTTTTGTAAGTCAAGTTATGACTCTGCCTGTCTGCCTCATTGCAGTCCTGCTATCTGATGCCTCCTTAATGGTAGTGTGTGATGGATATGAATCTAAACATCTAAAGTGGATTATACATCAGTGGAGATTTGAGAAGTTCCCATGGATGCTATTACAGACAATGTTACACTGAGGAAACCAGACACATTTGGACTCTAATATGCTTTGACCTCATCTGACTGCTTATTTTCGTGTCAGAACAAGTTTAAAACTAACAGCTTTAAAAGAAGGTGCAGGATACTTAAAAAATTAAGTTGAGTAGAGCTTTTTGTCACTTGACAGGCCACTCACGTTGACCATTTCTTATAACTAGAACCACTCTTCCTTCCTTATCAATATAAAGCCAACTCCAGCGATTGACTGATTGCTTTCCAACAGCAGATTTGTCATTAATGAACCTCTGTAGGCGAAAGACAGCTACCCTGTGTAAAAGAGAGAGAGAGAGAGAGAGAGAGAGAGAGAGAGGCTTGTCTCCACAGTTCTGCCTGTTACAGTAGACGGCAGCTGTCCAACCTGCGCTGTCACATATGGTTGATACCCCATGATGCAACTGGGCCAATTAAGGGCATAACACGAGAGCATTTGGCACCTTGTATGTTTACTGAAAACACAAACACGCGCACATGGTGCAATATCTGAGAGGATTTTGACAGATTTCTTGACAACATCAGATGGTAATCGGTGGGCGTTAGTAGGTGCAGAGAAGGGATGAAAGATTTACATGTCAGACTTCGTGATACAGTCCAGCATTTGAGTGGTAAGTCCAAGATGGAATCACTGGTGGGGATTCCTATAATGTCCATTTTAATGGATCCTTAAGGCACGACAGGGTGCTTAGTGGAGGTTTTTAGTACTTCTTAAACACTTGGGAAAATATGTGTTCATTTTTTAACTTTTTCCGGTATTGATTCATAATCTACATGAGTTTTTGTGGCTGTCAGTTTCTACTTAATTTTTGAAGTAGAATGTAAAATGAATGAGTTCTTCTTAACCTTTCTCCGATGTTTTAAAGTTAGCATCATAGTTTTCAAAGCCGAGGATGACTAAACTCAGGAGGTTATATGAGAAATCTGAGCAGGTCAACAGATGTTGTAAAGGGCAAGCAGCCAGTGATTTAGATGATCTGAGTAGCCTTACTGCAGCCTTTAGACCTGATATGCATAATGCAGTAGATGGCAGTTAGGCCGAAAAGTTTTGAGATGAAGAAAGCGTTCACCCAAACCCTCAATATGAGGTCTAGAGAGATGCTGATACAAGTGAAGGAGGCCATTATTAGGCTGAAAAACCAAATCAACCTATCAAAGAGATAACAAAAGCTGGCCATAACAACAATCTGAACAATCTCTTAAAAAGAAGGAACGCACTGGCCAGCTCAGCAACACTGAAAGGCGTGGAAGACCAAGGAAGACAACTAAAGTCTTTACTTGGTTAAGAAAAACCCCTTCACAACAACTTACCAAGTCAAAGACGATCCAGGAGGTAGGTGCAAAGTCTGCAATTAAGACATGCCCTCATGACTGTAAATACAGAGCGATTTACATCAAAGTGCAAACCACTGGTTACACTCAAGAACAGGAAGGCCGTATTAGCCTTTGCCAGAAAACATCTAAAAAAGACTGCACAGTTCTAGAAAAGAAAATTTTCTGACAGAAGAAACCAAGACGAGCTTGTGCCAGAATGATGGGAAGAGAAAATGCGGAGAAGGAAGGGAATCAGCTCATGATCCATCAGTCAAACATAGTAAAGGCAATGTTACAGCAGTTTCTCAAGGGACAGAAATGAAATATGGGAAGAAATGGGAAGTCACTCCCCTGAGCTCAACCCAACAGAGCAGCTTTTCAGTTACTGAAGACAAAACTGAGCCTGTCCACGAGCCTCTGAAAATGGCTCATGAACAGTTAATGCCGTGCTTTTGTCAAACCCTTCAAATTAAAAGTGAAAATCTGCACTTAGACTTTGACTGTGTCATGGGCCACTTGTTCTCCAGGGTCAGACCTGCCTGTTCGCTCTATCTCTTCTTCCTTATACTCTCTCTCTCTCGTGTCTCAGTTGGGTTGGGATCATTAACTCCATCTGCTTAGTTCTCAGGTGTGTGAGCGTGTCTGGGGCGGAGTGTGGCTGCACACTTCTTCCTGATCCTTCGTCTGTAGGATATTTAAGCCAAGCTGTACCCTCCACACTCTGGTGGAAGGTTTAGTTGCATTATGTGTAGTAACTATGTAGCCTTGCACTTACTCTTGCTCTGCTCAAGCTTATATCTTGCCACACCTTACCAAGTTCTCTCGGCTGCCTTCCTAGCAAACCTGTCACGACGTCCGCTTGACGCACCGAGAGGATACACTGCCTGACCCAATCTCACCCTCACCTTGGAACAAAGGATAACCCAGCATGACACATGAGCTGTTGCTCCAGTGGAGGCCTTCCACTCTCAGGCTAACTCTTACTCCCATTAACCCTCTACACATGCTCTACAATGAGCTTCCAGAGGGAATCTTGCAGAGCGAAGACACTGTTTTCAATGCTACCTACCAAGACAACTCACGGTTGTTTATTTGCCGCTTCACTAAAGTTTATTCTACTCACCGTTTCATTTATTCTGCTGCTTTTCTCCAATGTACCATGAATTGTTTGGAAGATGTTTCATTTCTGAAAGCTAGATGGAAAGATTGATGCCTTCTTCTTGTTTGTGATGAGTGATATAAATGAGTATGCAGGTAGATTAGCTTAGCATTAAAGTTGTATGCAAGAAACAAAAACAACATCCTATCCCTTTTGTTCAGTATCTAAATGTAAAACAAAGGAAAATTTGTGTGGGGTTTTTCATTAGGTTATATATTTTTAGTGGCATTAGTTCTGGCTGTTATAGTTTGGCTCTCTTGTTTGTAAAAATTCCACTTGGTTTAACTTATTTTATCCTCCCGTTGTTTTTTTTTTAACTCTTTCACATCACTGTAAAATGAAAAAGTTGAGAACTCAAATATCATGGATTCAACAATAGGTTTTATCAGGGCATCTATCCATGCATAGACCCCCAAGCCTACCTCAGAACATCAGCAAGAGACACAGGCACTACATGGGCAAATGTACTGGGCTACACCTGTTAATTATTGATTCAGGTCTTTCATTCATTCCCACTGCCACAGGAGCTTCATGGCATAGGTTTCCATGGAAGAGCAGTTTCATGTGCACTTTAAATCACTAAGCACAATGCCAAGTGACCTCTGGAATATGTGCCAGTGGAAATGTGTTTTGTAGAGTGACTAATTGTTCATCTTTATCTAGCATTCTGATGGACAGTTCTTCATCTGGCAAATGCCAGGAGAACGTTGCCTCCCTGACTGCACCGAGCCAACTGCAAAGTTTGATGGCGGAGGAATAATGCTACGGGGCTGTTTTTGTGGGGTTGTCCTGGGCCCTTTAACTCAAATAAAGGGATTTTATGCTTACCAAGACATTTTAGACAATTCTTTAAGTCTGAATTTTTGGGAACAGTTTGGGGGAGGCCCTTTACTGTCCCAGCATAACTGAGCCCCAGTGTACAAAGCAACTTCCTTAAAGGCATGGTTGGATGAGTTTGTTGTGGAAAAATTTGTCTGGCCTACATAGAGCCCTGACCTCAACCCCATGGAACACCTTTTAGATGAACAATAACAAATGTTATGATGTGCTGGGCATTTCTTCTCCATCCATCTCGTTTCACTACCCATGTATTTATTTGCTACCGCTGCATGTAATTAAATGTTGTCTTCTCTCTCCCATAATCTGTGTCTCTCTTTGCTCTCCTTTCTCTCTTCTCTCTCCCCTCACTCCCAACTGATCAAGACAGATGGCTGCCCCTCCCTGAGCCTGGTTCTGCTGGAGGTCTCTTCCTGTTAAAAGGGAGTTTTTCCTTCCCACAGTTGCCAAGTGCTTGCTCATAGGGGATCACTGGATTGTTGGGGTTTTCTCTCTAATACTGTAGGGTCTTTACGTTACTGTGTGAAGCGCCTTGAGGCGACTTTTGTTGTGAATTGGCACTATATAAATAAAATTGAATTGAACTGAATTGAATTGTGAGCCAGGCCAACTCTTTCAACATTGCTGTCTGACCTCACAAATGCCTTTCCGGATGAATGTGTGAAAATTCTCACAAACACGCTCCAAAATATTGTAGAAATCCTTCCCAGAATAGTGTAAGTTGTTATAGCTGCAAAATGCAAACTAGCGCCATATTAATGCCGAGTATTAATGCCATAAAATCTCCTGTACGTGTAATTTATAGCTATCTTTTGTCCATATAGTGTAGCTAAAGTCATACTGGCTCAGATGATGGGGAAGGAGAACTCAAATTAGCCACACAAACAAGAGTAAAACTCCCCTGCTCACTGACAAAGTCCCATCAGAAGAGAGCCTGGCAGCCATTAACACAGCTATACTCACCATCCCCACTGTTGTTAAACTGTCCTTGATTGGTAAAATTTTCTGTTACTGAAAGCTAGAATTTGGAATCACCAAGGATTTCTGTGTTTTCGAAGCAAGACTTTTCATGTTAACCTCACAGGGGTTAGTCGTTGAGAAAATTCAAAAAGCTGTTGAATTAAGTTGGAGCCTATCCCGCCTGCCATGGGTTGAAGGGCAGGGTACACTCTGGACGGGTCGCCAGACTATGACTGGGTAGCACAGACTGGCGAGCAGCCATTCACACCTACAGCTAATTTAGAATCACCCATCCAGTGGTTTATACACTTTGCTTGGCACGCCCACACCACACCAAAATCCATGTCCCACACCTTAGAATTTTATCAATCACTAACAATATGGAAGGATCTACACTGGATTTTACTTATTATCAGCGTTAAAAGCATCCACAAATGTTTGCTTGATTCTTTTTCATTTTAAAAAAAACTTCTCTATTCTCCTTAGTTTCACGTAATATTTTTCACCTGGTTGTCTGCACCGCACCTGCAGTGGCTCTGGCACCCCACAGTGGAAGAACCACTGATTTAACCCATGCTGTGGGAGGAAATGGGGCTTTCCTGCAGCGGTCATGCAAACGCCACACAAAAGGGGCCCCCACCTTGGCTGCTGGATTTGAATTCAGTACCTTCTTGCTGTGAGGCGACTGCGTTCACCACTGCACAGCCCAACTTTCAACACTCCTCTTTCCCAAAAAAAAATCATACTACTAGAAACTATTAGAAAATTGATGTTAATTTATGACTTTAAGATTTTGTACAACCCGGTAACCCAGTTCAACAAAGTAACCTTTTCATAACAGGCCCTAAAAAGTGGTTGCATGCTGAACTGCAGCAACTGGCTGACTGATCAAGTAGCTGATTGGCAGAAAAATAATCTGCAGCTACATTTTTATCATGCATTACAAGACATTTATATATATATTTTTATATTCAGCTCACACTGACATGAGCCTGTACTTCTAGCTTTTCCAGAGGGAGAATTTGCTGCTTTCCTCCAGTCTACTCTGAATACTATTTTCACAAATGTCATGGTTCATGCAGCAAATAAGAGTACCTGGCAGATTGAAGATAATTAGAACAATAAGAAATAATCAAGCTGCAGTCCTGATGCCACATAATTTTAATTCTAATTGTGTAAAAATCTAATCAAACAGCCAGTTTGATGGTGCTCTCTGTGCCACTAAAGACAAGCCGAATAATATCCTTATAATAGTGACATAAAACAGTCATTTTTTTTTGCTAAATGTTTGCCAGTAAACAAATATTTTATGACTGAAACATTACAGCGCGTCATTATTTTGAGGACCGAGCGCTCGGCGGCAGACACGCATGCGTCCTGGCGCTCTGGGCAGGCACAGAGATGCAGCGCCGCCGCCGCGGCTCAGTGCGCCCCGAGCAGCCAGAGCGCACGGTTACAATGAGCTTCTCCATCGGTCAGACTGAGAGCCAGCGTCAGGACCGACCTCCCAGCAGCAGACACACCGCCACCGACACCAGCTCGGTCCGCCCGCAGCAGGATGCCCGGGGGAAAGAGAGGGCTTGTGGCACCGCAGAACACTTTCCTGGAGAACATCGTCCGGCGTTCGAGTGGTGAGTCCGCTGGCTGTGGGTTTGGTTATACCAGGCGGCTCGGACCCGGACTTTACTGGAATACTGTGCGTTTAAAAAAAAAAAAAATCAGTGCAACCTGGAGGGTTTGGAGGATTTAACCACGCAATGTCACTTACACCAACATTTATTTGGAGAGTTTAGATTTTAAAGGAAGCCTGTCATACCCAAGCTGCAAAGGAAGAGAGATAAACAGCTCATTTCAGAAATTAGATTTTATTTTTATTATTATTATTATTATTATTATTATTATCACCATACCGACTGTTATTTGCATGAAGCTGCCTCAGGAGTTACAGTTTACGCACCTGCCGTATTTAACTTTTCTTAAAGTGATTCTGAGACCTAGACAGAGACAGAGTTAGTGGCTGATTACAGTTCAGAGTTGGTTTTTTTTGGCCATTAAATCTCTATGTTATTATTGTTTGTAATAAACTGAAGCCATCTCTCCCCTGATTATGATTATGATTATTATTATGTGGACAGAGAAAATGTGAACTATGCTCCTTCATTATGTAATACTGTAGCCCTGCCTTTGGTGTGCTCACAGGAAGAGAACGATCTGCTGGGGTAAATACCAAATAAATGCCTCGTTTTTCTCGCTGCCTTCATTCATTCACCATTACTCAGCATTATTGTTGACTGGCTTTTATCTGTTTTTTTGTTTTTTTTTTTATTGTTTCTTCCTCCCCCCCCCTCCCCCATTTTTTTTTTTTTTTTTTTA
>VUQH01004224.1:0-11634 GCA_015106775.1 Etroplus canarensis | reverse complement strand
CAGTCGCCAAGTGCTCGCTCATAGGGGATGGTCTGATCGCTGGACTTTTCTCTCTGATACTGTAGGGTCTTTACTTCACAGTGTAAAGTGCTTTGAGGTGACTTTTGTTGTGAATTGGCGCTATATAAATAAAACTGAATTGAACTGAATAGGAAAAAGGTCGGCGACCTGAAAACACACCAACCACTTTGCTGTCTAGGAGGGCAAGTGGAGCCAAATCATGTCAAGAAAGGGTTCAGTGAAAGCATTCAGGTTTTTCCTTCACCTTGTCACCCATCTGTAGAGCACACCAGGGGAATGCATGACACCTGTTGAGATATGCATTTAAGTTTCTATCAGTTTAAGGGTAGCCTGTAAGTGATCCAGTTTAGACCTCTAAAGACTTTTTGGTCTGAGCATTCATCTTGATCTGCTCAATTGTAATTTCTCCCTGTGTGGCAGTTAGCACTGTTGCATCACAGCGAAAGGTCCTGGATTTGAATCCTCTTTCTGCATAGAGTTTGCATGTTCTCCCTGTGTCTGCGTGGGCACTCCAGCTTCCTCCTGCAGTCTAAAGACATACACATTATGTTAACTGGCAATTCTAAACTGGGTGCAGGTGTGAAAGGTTGTTTTTCTCAGTGTGTAAGTCCTCTAACCTGTCCAGGGTGTACCCTATGGCAGTAAGCCTGAATTGGACAAGTGGAAGAAAATAGGTGGGTTGATGAAATATACTTTAACCAGTGTCTGTTTGCTAATATTTTATTAATTCAGTTGGATCATTAATGAAGTTGTGCCTTCTTAAGGTGTGGCCTGGATAATCTCCCTAGGTGGCTCTGCATGAAGTATTAATGTCAGTCTTCAAGTGAGCCCAGCTGGCCCCTCCTTTAAAGGACCTGTGTGTCAGATTTAAGGTGATCTGTTATCAGAACTGATTCTCACATACATATTTATGCTTTTTATACTATAAAATATTTATGCTTTGGTTCACTTACATGAGATAGTGTTAGCGGGTCTACTTCCATAGGAGTTAGCGTGTCACACTGTCACGTTTCTTCAGTAGCTCAGAATATATAAACAGACTCAAATACTAGCTGTTGTGTTTTCCATTTCTGCTGGCTAGATTTTACCATGAAATGCTATCACAGTGCAGAACAGCTATCATTACTCGTCGACTATAATCTATTACTTTTGAGGTGTAAAAGCATATCAATTGTCATAGTCAATTGTTACAATCTACATTCTTATTGGTATATATGAGCAAGCACTCGGCGACTGTGGGAAGGAAGAACTCCCTTTTAACAGGAAGAGAACCAGGCTTTGGGTTGTTAGGTGTCGTCTTGGTCTCATGACGTCAGAATGTCAATAGCATGATGACTGTTTAAATGACAATTCTATTTGAACCAGAAAATTTATTGGTCGATTCATGGATCAAACACCAGTTGTGAATTTTGCCCTTAAGCACCTTTTTAGAGAACTGCAAGTTATGCAAAAAGTTATGTAAAATGTTGCTTAATGGCAATATTCACCATTGGTGTTTTATCCATGAATCAACCAATGAATTTTATGGTTCAATTAGAATTGGCATTTAAACAGTCCTTTTCATCATGCTGTTGACATCATGAGACCAAGATGACACCTAACAACCCAAATCCTGGTTCTGCCGGGGGACTGTTCCTGTTAAAAGGGAGTTCTTCCTTCCCACAGTCACTGAGTGCTTGCTCATAGGGTATGGTCTGATTGTTGGGGTTTTCTCTCTAACACTGTAGGACCTTTACCTTACAGTTTAAAGTGCCTTGAGGCGACTTTTGTTGTGAATTGGCGCTATACAAATAAAACTGAATTGAATTGAATTGAATTAACAATTGATCAACAGTACCTTGCCATTGTGAGGCTTCAAACAGGATATTCTCAGGGGGGAGTGGCCACTGAGCTTAGTGTGTAAAAGAGTGTCATCAGCAGGTTGCACCAGAGATACAGAGAGACGGAAGAGTCACAGAAGTCATGCTGGAATTGATGGTCAAATGGACATGACAACTTATTAAGACACTGACATTTTGTTGTTGTTGTTGTTGGCTTTTGTTGAAATCACCATTATATGCTTCTACTTGAATGCCCTGCTTTCTTGAAATATGTAACATGAGCTTTTTACATTTTCCATAAATTTCACCCAAATGTAGCAACTATGCTTAACTTTTTGTGAGTAGTGTATATGGCACTTAATATCCCACACTTGTTCTTTACATATATTTTTTCCACAGAAACATGTTGCCCCATACAAAAAGAAGCCAACCAGAAATCTAGAACTAAAAGCATAGATAAACTTAAATTTAAATGATGACAATTGAAATACCATAATGTAGGCCTTCAGGGAATACTGATATGGTATGTTTCCAGTCAGTGGTCCAACACTACTTAGTGGTTCCTGTCATTTTTGTTATGCTCCGCTGTGGAGGCGTTATGGTTTTATTGTGTCCATCAGTCCTTGGGTCCGTCCGTCTGTCTGTCTGTTACAAATCTTATTACCACTACAGGAACTGACTAGTTAGCTGGATCTTTACTGAACTTTGTGCAGTTAATACCTATGGTGGGTAGAAGAACTGATAACATTTTTGAAGCCATGGGGTCAAAGGTAATGGTCGCACAGAGTTGTTAATAAAATTTTTGTTACCATTGTAGGATAGGGTGACCAGATCCCAACAAATCAAAAGGGGGACAAAGAGATTTTTTGTGTGGAACAATGTGGGACACAGCATACAATGTGTAGCTCATATGTATGAATCAGCTGGCTTTTAAAATAGTACACAATACATTTTTACAGATTCACTTTTACCGTTGTCACGTGACAGTCTACTTAATCATCAGAATCAAATTACTTTATCCCAGGGGGGTAATTGCTTCTAGTGTAGTGGTTTACACATTTGTCTTATAAGCGAAAGATCCCTGGTTTAATTCCAGGTGGGAACAGAAGCCCCGCTCACTGTTAGCCCCGATTCTTTTATTGGAAACCCAAGAACAGACCGAAGGAATCTTCCATTCATATAAAAATATTTATTGCGGTCACAGGTAAAGTATAGCAGCGCTGGACTCAATTTGACAAAAGCTCTCGTAGGAACTCAGCCAGAATGAACCCAGATCACAGTAATCACTTCACATTTATCTTCTTGGGCTGGGCTTTGCCCCGTACAGAGGTGAATTCACATGAAACCGTTTGTAATTGGCCATCTGTTATTGACGTGGACAGGCTTAACTGTCCAAAACAGTGTGGTAATCAAAGTGTGTGGATGTTGATTTCAGGCACGTATCTGACGCAGCAGAAAAATGATAAACGAAAATATAGCCTGTCTCTTAGCACACAGAAACCAGTCCTGGCTGGTTATGTTGTCTTATAATTTGAACAAACAAGGTCATAACTTATACACAGGGAACTTTGAACAAAAACATAGATCTTGTACTCTTAAGAAAATACATGATGTTCCAAAACAAGGTCAGTTATGGTAGCACAGAACGGGTTTCAGAGTGTGAGAGACTCGGAGGACAGATGCCTGATGTCCAGATTTGAAATTATTTCTAACACTCACCATGGAGGATTGTGTCAGGACGGGCATCTGGCGCAAAACCTCTGCCAGAATTACCAATGCTGGTGACCCCTTTGGGGAGATTACAAGGGAGCAACTGAAGGTACAAAGAATTGTCGCTTGTAGAACAATATAGTGAATGATGTAATTAAAAGTCATTATTCACTTAAAGCACTTCAATCCATCCCTTCCAACAGCACATGCAAAATTTTATTGAATTAAAACAATGTACCTTTGGCTGCTCAATTGCAAACCACTACACTGTGGGGGTCACTGTAAAACTTTATCGAATAAAATATTAAATGAATGAGATAAACAAAACCACAATAATACAAGTGAAAAAGCCTCAAACAGATCCTGTCAGTTTTTTCCGTCACTGCAACAGCTCCAGGTGTACTCACACAGGCTGTGCACTTCCAGCAGCCTGGAAAGCAGCTGACTGAAACTGTGACTGCTGCTGCATGTTTCTGAAATCTCGGAATCTAGAAAAGTGACCGACACTCATTTGTGACTACAGTCTGCTGATGTGACGCACAGCGTGGTAAACACTTGTTATTTCAACCACTGTTAAATGATCTGTCTGGCAGTCATCTTCGGTTTTAAGATGAAATGCATCCATGTGCTGTAAATCGGCATATCTTCTTTTGAGGCTCGCGTGTACTGTGTCGCTTCTTGTCGTATTCTCCCCGTGTGAAGTGGAAAAATAACTCTGGCAGTATTTGTCAGATATTTGCACATTTTCTTTGCGATATTTATCATATCCTGTTGAAAGCTGCAGTCAGGTGTAGCATCAGAATTTGGAGTGACCAGTACTCCCACGTGTGCACAGTTTGATTGACATCAGATGGAACGCCTAGGGAACCGGCACGCCCTACTTTCTTCACAGCCATTGGATAAGAGCCACACTTTAGAAAACTGAGCTATAGAAAAGAATCAAAATGCAGGACATCTTCTCAATATGTGGGACATAGTAAAATAGATGCTGTGCAGTCCTGCACAAAGCAGGACATCTGTTCACCCTAGCATAGGAGCTGGCTGGGCTGCTGGATCCTAGCCAATACTTGGATGGGTAATCAGTAGGCTCATGAGGTCAGTGGTCAAGGTGGTCAGTGACAATTTTATTATTATCATAGGACCTGATTGGGCTGCTGTATTGTCACCAGTAAGGTTAATTGCCATTTGTAAGGTTAATCACTATGACAGGCAAAGAAAATGTCAAAGGTCAAGGTAAAATGCAGCTTCAGTATAAATATGATTTCTGTTGGATTGTCTCAGCTGTAAAATCTGTATCAAAATTTGTGAGGGTGAAAGTAGTTAAAGACCAGTGGCAAAGGTAAAAAATGTACCACTACAGGAGCTGACTTGTTTGCTGGATCTATTTTCAAACTTTGCGTGCTTAATGCCTATGACAGGTATAAGATATAATAACATTTACGAGATTGTGCGGTCACAGGTCAAGGTCACACCAGGTCAGATTTAAGGCGAAGGCATGCCAGCCGAGTTCAAGGCACTTCATTAAAGATGGTTGGAGTGTGTTGCTGGGAAGAGGTCTTGCAGCACAACAGGTTTGAAAACCTGCAGCATTTTTCTGCATTATGTAAATGCATTCTTTCTTCTGCTTGGGTCTTTCATTGGGCTGTAAATTAGGTTGAAGAGTGAAAGGTCTCATAGCCTATCAGAAAATACTCCGACAATTGAATCAGAGCTGTTAACTCTGGAATAATCTCATTACTGGGTTTCAGTAAAGTCCCATGATAGCTTTTCAGCGTTTCTTCAGGTGCTTCTTTTGGCATTTGCCTACAGGCGGCCATACTGGTTGAACCTCAGTTCAGCTAACTATGGGGGTTGTGATGAAAGAGGAGAGCAGGAAAAGGTCAAGATATTTTTCGTGTGTGTGTGTGTTGTATTAAGTCTTAGTCAGCTGTTTAATTTCAAAGAGCACACAGGAACCTGCGGTCATCAGATTTTAGGCTTGAGAAAAGTGGATGATGAATTTAAGTAGCTCTTGTTCCTTTTTGTGCTGAAAACTCTGTTCAGTAATAGTTTGGTAAGAGAAGCCGAGAACAGATGAGGCTGATATTGTTCTGGACTGTTCTGACCCTCTCTCGCCTTACCCATAATGCACTGTGTTTTTTGTGATTTCTTTAGCGCTATCAGCACAAAAGCCCGAAGCATTTTACTCTAAAATCACAACAAGTTTCATTTTAATGGAGTGTCTGCTTAAAACAAAAGTTGTGGATGAATGAAAAATGTTCAGATGTTCTCCTGTGGGTGGTGCCAGAGAAAAGGCCGTATTAGGCTCTTTTGAGATGATGGAACGCAGTCACACTTCTTGACTGTGAACACAGTCATGAAGTCTGAGATGTACTGACATCGCATAAGTACTTTCAGTCATACATGTGTTAAGATTATTAGTCAAGACATGCCATATTCGGCTTGGCTTTCATTAGGTACAGTAGACTGGGCTGTCCTTCTTACCATCTGAAATGAGCTGTGTAAGAAGATAAAGTCAGAGGAGCAAGGCTGAGATGGTTTGGACATGGTCAGAGGAGGGATAGTGGACATACTTTACAAAGGGTGTTGAGGATGGAGCTGCCAGGCAGGAGGAGGAGAGGAAGACCACAAGAGAGGTTCATGGATGTAGTGAAGGAGGACATGCAGAGGGCTGGTGTGAGGGAAGAGGATGCAAGGGATAGGATGAGATGGAGGCAGATGATCTGCTGTGAAGAAGAAGAAGAAGAAAAAGCACACTTGAGTATTTCCACTTTTAGAGTCTATGTTATGAAGCAGGAGGGCTAGGGTCAGAAACCCATGTGACTGTTGCCTGAGACACTGGAGTTTGAGTCTCATCTTTGGTATTTTTTACGTTTCGCCTTCTTTTTGCCGTTTTCTTTCATCTTCGTACCAGTTTGGTTAAGTTTAAGCCACAAAATGACCTGGTTAGATTTAGGCACTAGACTGTAGAGTACTGAGGACTCTAGTAGTGGACTAGTGGAGACTGGTTTAATTTGAGAGAGGACTGACCGCTCCTTTATTTCTCATGTTCTAGAAGCCTTTGAAAGACCCTGTCAAACTGTGAATGGAAACATAAAATCAGAGTTAAAATCAGTTAAAAACAGTAACACGCAGTCTCTTGGGTTCTTTGTCAGGCTAGTGTGATGCCATCATAAACATAATTTGTTACTTTTCCTCCTTTGAACGTCCTTGCTCACGCTGAAATACAACGCATATCTTTTTCCAGTATATGTGGTCACATGGCCATTGGGAGTCTGACTGATAAACTGAACTGGTTTTTATATATATTTTATTGAAAATTAAATATCGCCCAGTCAGTGCTGTCCACTCTTGTTATAATAGAGGTTTTCCCCTGAGTACAGCAAGAACCTTTTTATTACAGCTATTTTTTTTATCATTAGATGGCTGACTGGTGAAATCAATCGAGTGTGCTGTTGGAGGGTTTTACTCATCAGTCTGTAAATGCCTGAAAGAGCTGCTGACACACCTTCAACAGCTCATCCGTTTGAGTCTCACTGCTGAAATGTTATTGTCTTTTCTGGGCTTAAATGCTGTTTCACAGGGTTTTCCTCCTTGCCGTTACTGCAGAGTGGCAGAAACACTGTAGTGTTTTTGTGTATGCACACATTTAGATTTGATTGGCTGCTGCAGTGTTTTTTTCATAATAAAAGTCAGTTTTTTTTACCAGCCAACTTTTCTACAGAGAGGAGGCTCTGTGAATGATTACCTGCCAAAGTTACAGGACAGTATCTTTGGCAGGTGGTTAGGAACATCAGCAGTTTTGCGTGTTTCAGCTCATTAGCTCTAATCTGCTTATACTTTGCGTAATACTGCAGTCCCTTTTTTTCACTCTTCAGACACAGCAGCCACTGGGTGAAGTTCATGTCAGCGTTTTACACAAAGGGCTTCCAAAGCTTGAACCCTACAAGAAATACTTTGGGTACGATATGTAGACAAAAGTATTAGGTCACCTACAAGCGCTTTTATGATATCCCATTCTAAATCCATAGGTATTAATATGGAGCTGGTCCACCTTTTATAGCTATAACAGCTTCCACTCTTCTGGGAAGGCTTTCTACAAGAGTTTTTCTGTGGGAATTTTTGCCCATTCATCCAGAAGTGCATGAGTGAGGTTGGACACTGGGCCTGGCTTGCAATCTCTGTTCAAGTTTTTCCCAAAGGTGTTTGATGGGGTGGAGGTCTGGGCTCTCTGCAGACTAGTCAAACCATGCCTACATGGACCTTGCTTTGTGCAATGGGGCACAGTCATGCTGGAACAGGAAAGGGCCTTCCCCAAATTGTTCCCACAAAAATGGAAGCATAGAATTATCCAAAATGTCTTGGTAAGTTGAAGCATTAAAATTTTCCTTCAGTGGAACTAAGCCCAAAACACAACCCTGTAGCATTATCCTTCGTCCACCATACTTTGCAGTCAGACGGGTAATGTTCTCCTGGCATTCACCAAACCCAGACTTATTCATCAGACTGCCAGATAGAGAAGCGTGATTCAATTCAGTTTTATTTATATAGTGCCAATTCACAACAAAAGTCACTTTGAGATACTTTATATTAAAAAGATAAAGCCTATACAGTATTGGACCCCAACAATCAGCTGATCTGTTATGAGCAAGCTTTTGGTGATGGTGGGAAGGAAGAACTTGCTTTTAAAAGGAAGAGGTCTAGGCTAAGGGAGTCATCTGCTTCAACCAGCTGGGAGGTGAGGGGAAAGAGTGACATATAAATGCATGGGGATGAAAAGGGATGGGTGGATTTGTAACTCCACAGACCACATTTCCACTGCTCCAGAGTCCAGTGGTAACATTCTTTACACCACTCCAACTAACAGTTAGCATTGCATTTGAAGATGTAAGGTGGTCAGTTGATCAGCCATGGAAACTCATCTCATGAAGCTTCTGGAGTACAGTTTTTGTGCAGATGTTAATGCCAGAGGAGGTTTGGAAGTCTTCGGGTAGCAGTTAGCAGAGCATTAACGACTTTTATGCATTGTGCTCTTCAGAACTTGGCACATCAACTTTTTAATTTTGTGCGGTCTGCCCCCTCATGGCTGAGTTGCAATAATACCACTTCCAGTTGATTGTAGAATATCTTGGAGGGAGAAATTTCACCAGCTGACTTGTTGCAGTGGTGGCATCCTATTACAGTACCACGCTTGAATTCAGAATGACCCATTCTTTCACAAATGTTTGTAAAGGTGGACTCATGGCTTTGTGTTTGATTTTATACTTCTGTGACAATGGGACTGAATGAAACGCCTGAATTCAGTGATTAAAAGGTGTTACCCAATACTTTTGTCCATACAGCATACAATAATTAACAAAATTTCAGTGAACCTTTATTTATCGTTTTAAAATTACATCATTCTATTTTTTTTCTCTGTAGTCACCAATTTTTATCAAAAGAGCTTTGAGACTGAAACAGTTTTTTTGTTGTTTGCATGTTTTGTGGATGATTTCATGGAAATGAAAACATCTGAGACCTGTTAGTTCTTGCTGAAGTCTTGTGGGATTTCATTATACCGCAGCTGACTGTCAGCTTGTGGATGCTTGAGAGCCTAAAACACACGCTGACGGGAGAGCTTGTGAAACGTGTTGCTGCACGGCACGATCATTTCAGTTTTTTATGACTCGGATGCTATTTTTGGTTATCATTTCTACCTGCTATGATACCACTGATCAGTTGTATCTGGAGGTTTAGCGGCATGAAGAGAGTTCGCCCTCTACGAGTTCAGTATAACTGATAGTTTTCCTGTTCAGTCGGTCATTACAAGTGCAGATTGAGGGCGTTCACATCTTCTTAACTCGAAAAAGTCCATCAAATAACTTCCATCCAAATAAAGAAAATAATAAATAGATTAAAAACAAAACGTCCAATGCAATGGAGACTGCTTGGCTGCATTGTGATATACATGAGATTTGTACAGCTAATTGTCAGACAGTCAAAACTTCATGCATTGTTCTCCCCGGTGACCAAGCCATCACCAAGCAGAATATATCAAATGAATAATTAATGGGTATGGGGAAAAGAGAAAGGGCAATAAGCTGCTGGTGGTATTTTTTCCTCTGCCCTGATCTTTCTGCAGTCTCGTTTATACAGGCCTGTAGCTGCTGGGTAACTAACTCCATTTGAACAGGGGGATTTAGAAAGGGTATGATTTTCTCACTCATTTCTTATAGATTTCATACCCTGGGGAAATTGTGATCATTCTTATTTATAAGGTTATGTCCACTATTCACTCCTTGAAAAAACGAGCTCCCCAGACTCAGTCTGTAGACTGTTGTGCTGCATTCATTTATCTTCACTTTGTTCTAATAAATACAGTTGACTTAAATAATCTGGTTAGGATGACTTTTCTGTCCACAGTTTTGTATCAGATATTAATGAATCAATTTTAAATGTGGTTTCCTATTCAGACGGCAAACGGATCAATACAATGACAGCCGTCAGAGGCACAAGCAGTATAGGCAACAGTGTATGCTACTGTTTAAGAGCCTAAAGAGGTAGAGGAAAGGGTAGGGCGCTCTGTATATATTAAGTATTCAGTAGCAGTGAATAAATGTGGGAGGTAAAAGGACCTAAATATTTATCTTCAGCTGATTTGAGTCAGTAATTTCAGCTTTTCTTATTTGCTTAGAAGGTTTGGATATAGCCTAACTAAACAACAATTTCAACTTAAGGGCTGCTAATTAGTTTTCCATAGAGATGTGTTTGTTTCAATACCAGTATACAATCAATAGCCACTTCATTAAGTACACCATTTCAGCTGCTCATTGCCAATCACGGTAGCAACTCAGTAGAATTAGGCATGTGGTCAAGATGACCTGCTGAAGTTCAAATTGCATCAGGATGTAGAAGAAAGAGAATTTAAGTGACTTTGAACGTGGTCTGGTTGTTGCTGCCAGACATACTGGTCTGAGTATATCAGAAAATTCATTCAGGCAGAAGATAAGTACACTCTCTCTTTCACCTCACCCCCAACTGGTCGAGGCAGATGACTGCCCCTCCCTGAGCCTAGTTGTTCCAGAGGTCTTTTCCTGTTAAAAGGGAGTTTTTTCTTCCCACAGTCACCAAGGGCTTGCTCATAGGGGATCATTGTTGAGCTTTTATCTCTGTTGCTGGAGGATCTTTACCTTACAGTGTGAAGTGTCCTGAGGTTACTTTTGTTGTAAATTGGCGCTGTATAAGTAAAATCGAATTGGATTGAATTGAATTGAATAAAGGGATGGGCATGGTCAGCGACAGTACTCAGGTAGGTTGTGGTATTTAAACATTGAGCAGTTGGTTCTAAAGGGCTCAAAAATATCCCTCACCCCATTACACCACCCCTACCACCAGCAACCTGAATTATTGATACATGCTAGCATAGATCCATGCTTGCTTGTTGTTGACACCATTTTCTGACTCTGTCATCTGCAGAACTTGAGACTCTTCAGACTAGGCAATAGTTCTCCAATCTTCCATTGTCCAGTTCTTAGCTGACAGTAGTGGCACCTGGTGTGCTCGCCTGTTGCTGTAGCCCATCTGCTTCAAGGTTTGACATGTTGGGCACTGTTGTACTGGTCTGAAGACAGAAAGAGCTGAGTCTGAAAATGAAGTTCAATTCAATTCAATTCAGTTTTATTTATATAGCGCCAATTCACAACAAAAGTCGCCTCGAGGCGCTTCACACTGTAGGGTAAAGATAAAACAGTGTTAAAAGGAAAACCACAACAATCCGATGATCCCCTATGAGCAAGCACTTGGCAATGGTGGGAAGGAAAAACTCCATTTTAACAGGAAGAAACCTCCGGCAGAACCAGGCTCAGGGAGGGGCAGCCATCTGCCTCTACAGGTTGGGGGTGAGGGAACAGAGAAGACAGAAAGGAGAGCAGAGAGAGGCACACGCTATGGGAGAGAGAAAACAACATTTAATGGCATGCAGCAGTAACTAATAAATGCATGGGGAGTGAAAAGAGGTGGATAGAGTAGAAATGCCCAGCATAAGAGGCCCCCCAGCAGTCTAAACCTATTGCAGCATAACTAAGCCTTAACTATAAGCTTTATC